>CM070732.1:12030715-12193215 GCA_036346275.1 Otatea glauca
TCAAACCCTTTGCATGGTAGTCTTACCAACCGAGCCAACATAGTTTTGTGAATGTATTACGTAAAACAGTTTATAAGAATTTTAACTGAAATTTCTTATCTCGCCACCCGCCGAAATCCGAGATCTCGACAAGATTTTAAATTGTGCTTCGGGCTTTTTCTTTTAAGGGAGAGAGGGGAAGTCAAAGCTTGCCTTCCTCGTTACGATTCCCATAGTTACTATCGCTGCGGAGGAAGGAGGCAAGAAAGCTGTGGCTGTCGAGCCAAACTAGTTGGTCTCTTTGCACATAGCAAACCTGGCGCAACCGCTACAGCACCCGTATAGTTTGATACTATAGCTTGTTACTAAAGAGAGAAAATTATTAGATTATATTTTGTTACTAAAGTTTATATTTAGATGAAAGAAAATGACTAGTTTGAAGAGGGATGAATCCACTAATTTCTTGGTATCCTAAAAAGATTTGATACGTGTGTAGTATCAAGCTTCTTTTCTCTCTTCTCTTTCACCCTAGCACAAAAGTGACATGTCATCAGGGTTTACATTATCGTTTTGATCACGAAAATCGCCCCTGGTCGGCACCAATTTTCGTCAAAAATCGGTCGAAAATCGTCAAAAATCGAATAGTTTCAAAATCAATTTTTTTGAAAGAAAATAAAAAAAAATTCGAGTTGCACCGATAATCGACGATTTTTCATCGATAATCGACGATTTTTCATCGATAATCGACAGACCGATGAAGCATCTAGGCCCCAAAATTCTTGTGTTGTTTTGGTAATTAATGACAATCAACCCTTATGGAGTAACATTTGTTTTGAGAATACAAAAGGTGTTTGGTACTCGTCTTGGAATATGCAAAGGTGAATCATGCAACTGTGTTTGAAGTTTAGATCGAGACAAGGAATAAAGATTAAGGATTTATTTTATAGCATTTTTTCGATCTTGGTGTTGGACAAAGATCGGGTTGATAGAAATAGTCGCCGTACTATCAGAAGGGACTTGATTAGTAGCTTGAATTTTAAGAAGTGCTTCCAAATGGCTCAAAAATTCTGATAGCTCCTTATGCATTAAGAAACTTTGTTTGAAATCACGTCTTCTCATTTGAAGCGGCACTACCGGAACATTAGTGGGGTACTGTCGGCTTTGACGACAGTACCGCCTATATAACCACGGTAGCTTTTTAACAGAAGGCGTGTTTCTCGCTTCATCCAAAGTCGGCACTACCGGTGCCTTGGTGCGGTACTACCGGATTGGGCGGCAGTACCGCCTCTTAAGCGTCGGTAGCTTTTTGACAGAGAAGCCAATTTTTGCCGCAACTCAAACAGCGACACTATCAGCATTTCTTAGCGTTAGTGCCCGTCTCGGGGGAAAGTAATATAACGGTTACATCATAGTGCATTAAATGCACTGGGTTAGCCGTTGGAGCAAAAGTCGGCACTACCGGCCCTTAGAGGGTGGTAGTGCCGGTTTAGCCTGAATTTTCTGGAATATTTACTGTAACGGCTAGTTTGAGTTGGGAGAGGTTATATATACCCTTCCCACTTGCATTTAAGCAGGTTGGTGACTCTATTGACCACATTCTATGCTCAAGCAAAACTCTCCACTCTAAAGTGCATTCAATTCTTGATTTTTGAGGTTAGGAGAGAAATTTGAGCCATTTGAGAGCACTCTAGAGCCTCAAGCAAACATCAAGTTTATTACACTTGAAGGTTGCCGCCTCCTAGATGGCTTAGAGGCGTGTAGCATCGGTGATCTTCTCAAAGAAGATTGTGAGAAGGCCCGATCGATTGTGAAGGTAAGGAGCTCGCCTAACCGGAGTGGTGAAGAGTTATCACGAGTGATCGAGGAAGGCTCAAGCAAGTGGAGCCGATTTGGAGTTGTTCAAGTCACCTCAACGTGGATTAGGGGAGGCCTGCAAGTCTCCAAGACCACGGAATAAAATTTATGTGTGTCTTATTCTCTTGTGGTTTGACTTCATCCTTATTTGCAATCCATATTTCTAGCGTTTGAGTAAATCATTCATATTTAGAAACATTTATGGCTCTTAATCAATTTGCTAAAGTGCTTAGTGTTTACTAGAGATTTAGTCTTAAAATTGGTATAATTGCAATTCGTGCTTAGTGATTTTATTAATTGCAATTAGAATTGAGAAATTTAGAAATCTCCTATTCACCCCACTTTTCGATGGTTCAAATTATGTTTATTGAAAAATTCGTATGTCCATTTATCTCAAGGTTATGAGTGTATATGGAGAATTGTAGTTGAGGGCTTCGCTCCGAGAGTCAATCACACACTCATAATGGAACAAGAAGAGTGAAACACTTATCTAAATGCTCAAGCTATGAACGCTCTCTTTGGCGCTTTGAACGCGGATGAGTTCAATCGAGTGAGCAACTTTGAAATCGCTTATGAGATTTGGACAACCCTCTGAGAAATTCTTGAGGGGACGTCCTCGGTCAAAGAAGCAAAATTGCATATGCTTCGTATAAAATATGGGAGTTTTTTTTCATTGAACCGGTTTACCGACTGGTTTTGCTTATCAAACTTGCTCGATACGGACGAAAATCACGATTTTTCAAACTCTGCATGTCATAGAACGAGTATCAAGCGAATTTGCTTGTTGGGTAAGCATTTATGCATAGCTATCTAACCACAAAAAATGTTCTCGTCTTTCCAAAGCATTTAATGGAAGGTTATTTTAGTCATTTCTTATGGTAACTTTGTCAATTTTGAAAGCTTACTTGTATTCGGATGTCCGTTTTTTCGTACACTTGCAACATTTTTTTTCCTACGTGTGAAACATTTTATTTCTACGTATGCAACATTTTCCTTCGGTAACAGTACAAATGTCTGCGCGAAACAAAATGTTGCCGGCGTTGAAAAAAATATTGCAGATGTGGGAAAAAAATGTTGCACGACACGTCCGACGAAATAAACAGTGATCAGACGTCTGATTACTAGTATCACCCTTTTTTTTATCATGTGCTTGATCAAGAAATATACCCTATTAAAATGAACGGATAGAGTAAAGATTTTCAGGTGCTGGATTTTCAGGTGAATGGCTAAAGATCGACGGAGCCTCCGGGTAAAACTTGTTGGTAATGCCTTGGGACATGTGTATTTGGAATGCAAAAATTTCACAGTAAAATAGTTCAATAATTCTCATACGAATATGGAGAGTTTCCCATATTGGGCGATAATTTCCAACATATCGATCACAACATATTGGGCTGACGTATCATATCATATCAACTTAGCTTCGGTTTTCTACAGTGATTCCTCATTGCCTCATATAACTAATTCCCCTAACATTTTTGTAACCGTTGCCTTGCTCAGATGGTTAGCACGTTCCTTCGCGAGGCTTTGGCCTCCGGTTCGACTCCCGCCCCAGCCCAACGCACTGTGACCATGTTTCCGCTATTAAATCATGTTGTGATTTTAATCTATTTTAGAATAGTTCTGAGAGCATGTCTAATGATCAAACTTTTGTGATTTTATAAAATTCTTACATGCTTAGAATCTCTGCCTGTGTTGGTGATTTCTTAGCACAAACCTGTCATAAAAAAAGAATCATGATAAAATTTATGTGATTTTTAGAAATACCAGCAATGCTACTAATACATCCAAAGTAGTTTAGCTAATTTGGTTATACTGCTAAATTTGTAAGTTCTTGGAAAAAAATTAGTGTCCTAAAAGATTGATGATGCTGCTAACGCGCTTTAAGTGGCTTCACTGGTTTAATTGAGTTGCTAAGTTTGTAAATTCTTTTAAAAAAAATCGAATGGCCCACAGAGCATGTCTTAGCTACCAGAGGAAAAAAAGGGATTCCCTTTATCAATCAGAATCTTTTACTGTGTCGGTGATTCCTTACGCCCGTAGCAATGCACAGGTCCGGAAAGCATCTAGTAATATTTTTATCGCCTGGGTGTGTTGCTTCCGTCTCGAATTTTTGCTATGTAAACTGGGTTGCCGATAGGCTCCCTTCTCTAAAAACTAGTTGCGTAAGACTTAATCTTAGGGCCTGTTTGTTTCAGCTTTGGATTATCTAAAAGCTGATTTTGGATTGTGGTTTTTGAGAAGCTGATTCTCCAAAAGCTAGAATCCAAAAGCACATATGAAGTGGATTGTGGATTCTAGTGTATATGAGTGGGGTGGATTGTCAGAATCGGATTCTAGAATCAGGCTGTTTGTTTCTGATTCTGCTTTTGGGACCAGAATCCAGAATCAAAAGCTAAAACAAACAGTCCCTTAGTTGTCTACTGTTATGTGCTACCTTGCTTTTCCATGTGTATAGATGTGATCTGAAGATTGCGAATATATATACTAGTCGGTGATAATAAGATTAGTATAATACACGCAGGAATTGAATTCAAATTTTGAATCATATCGACATGGGTTCAACTACAGACTCACTTAACCTCGGGGCACCGCGGATTATGTAGCCATCACATTGATAAAGCTGGCTGGTCAACCTTTGTCAATACACATCGGCCGTCACACATATACCAGAAGTTCTTCAACGCTTTTCCTCATAGTACAAGTTACACAAATATTGAAGTAAGTGAAGGGGAAAATAATCTTCATCAACCCTTCATTTATGCTTTAATATTTATGCAATTGTAAAAAAGAAAAACACTGAAACATATAAAATGAACTTTACAACAAGTGTAGTTCAATTCTTTCTTAAAAAAAAATAGGCTAATTTGTTGTACCGTTTTGCACTATCACAGGCCTACGAAATGTACCCTCTATTAATTTTTTAGAGAGAGGATGTCAGAGCTTGCGTTAGTCGTTACGATACGATTCCTAGAGATACGATCATACGATCGCCGCTGTTTGCACACAAGCAAACCTGGTGCAACCATGAGGGCACTTCTATAGTTTGATTCTATAACTTGTTATTAAAGGGGAGATAATGATTAGATGATATTTTAGATATACCACTCAATTAGCTTTATACTACATGTTATTACTAAAGTTTGTATTTAGATGAAGGAGAATAACTAGTTTGAAGAGAGATAGTCTCACTAATATTTTAGGTTCCTAAAAAGGCTTAATACTTGCACGAGTATTAAGCTTTTTCTCTTTTTCCTTCTCTATTCCACCTTAACAAATTAAAGGGTGATATATCATAGGCCAAGTATCAAGCAAATTTGCTTAATGGGTAAGCATTTATGCATGGCTATCTAACCACACAAAACGTTCTCCTCGTCTTTCCAAAGCATTTAATGGAAGGATATTTTAGTCATTCTTCTTTCTCAATAACTTTCTCAACCCTAATAAAGCTATCAATGTGCTTGATAAGAACTACGTCGTAAAGATTTTCAGGGCTTGGATTGTTAGTTGAACTAGTGGAGAACGCGCGCTACGCCGCGCCGTCTAAGCTGACGGTATTTGTTACAGAAGCATTAGAAAATACATACACCAAATGGTGAACAAAACGGCCCAAGAAAACGTAGGTGTAAACAAATACAACGAAACCTTTTCTGTGAGCTCTAAACTATTACCGGCGATGTAGATGGGTACGTAATGTTACCACAGCCTGTTCGCGATGAACGGCATGCAGATGTCCGTATCATGCACACAGACATGTTGCCAACGGAGGCAAAGCTATGCATAAGGCATGTGACAATGCAGCAAATCTGAAGCGTTGTGCTGTAGGCAAGCAAGCGTATTTAAGAACATAACTAAGAGTATTATGGAAACATAGATAATAGACAATGATAATAGGCCCTCGACATTCTATAGGCATGATCCAAAAAGGAAGACTAAAGATGAACGTCTTTATCGTCAGAGCGCTAAACCGATGACAAACGAGGAGCCTCCATCATTTTTTGCAGACCGCAACACAGATACCACTGCGTCATCTGTCACTGAGCAAATGAGACTTAGCGCATGCGAGGCGGCAAAACAAGGTGAATTCCGTTGAAAAAAGGTGTTGTCCACATAAGGTACCGTTCATATGGCTACTCCTTTGTGTTGTCCTCAAATAGCCTTCTCCTAGCGGAAGCCTTTCTTTGAGAGCGAATGAGCCGCATATACCAATGAGAATAAAGCGTTGAGATTAAGTGTGGCGGGCTATACCCATAAGAAATTTGCAAGCATACAAACAAAGATAACTTGTCGACATTTGGAAGATCAGATAGTACTTGGTCATCCACTGACAATGGTGGTTTGAGACCAAGTGCCAAAAGCGACGGTGACTGCATTGTGTCAGTAAGATGGCTTCATTAGATAATGTTACATATCACAGTTGAATAGCACAAACGTTTAGCAGTTTACATGGGTGACCTGTGGGGCTTATAGGACACAAACCTCAGGTGTGATGAATGTTCGATCATCGATGACAACACAGCGGGTGTGCCTCGCATACAATTCAATTTGTGAAGAACGGCTAAGTATCAATTGTTCAGGGGCAGCATCGAACAAAAAAGAAGCTACATATGATGTGACCATGAGGTCGTATCATATAAAAAGGAAAGCTCAGCATTTGGTACGTAAGTGTAAAAAGGACCAAAAACAGACCTGTTGAATTGGCCTATCTAAGACAGGTGAGCTTGATGTTGTGGCATCAGTTGTATTTTTTATTGGGCTCGTCAGATCCATGAAAGAGGTCTTTAGTTGAATCCTGAGTAGCGATGTTTGGAACAAGAGGTTTTATGTTAGCATGCAGTGTATGTTGAACTGCCAGGACGTGTTCCGATGATGGATGGCTGTCGCGAGCAACATCACTGGCGGTTTGTTGGATTTGTTGATTTGCAGGAGCGGATGTGGAGATAGGTAATAGGACTGACATAGAATCAACCTGATACGATATATCGTTAGGACGGTCTGCATTCATGTATTGAGAGAAACGTGTGGTCCTAGCACAGACTCGCCACCGGTGTGATGCCGGCGTCACATCCGTCAGCAAAGTATAGTTCATCCAAGAAAAGAAGATCGATAAGCACCAAAAACTCGGAACCAATCTTATCAGCCAAAAGCTAAGACCACACAGCAGACCAAATCGAAACCCTCAGAAAAGAAGATCGATAAGCATGAAAAACTTAGAACCAATCTTATCAGACAGAAAAAACGCATACCAGAATAAACATGAATGAAACAACTGGCACGAGCATAGGAATAAATAATCAAAGAGGCAGAATACAAAGGATAAGTTCATTCACCTGGGCGCAACAAGCGGAAGGCAGTGCGTTCGAAATCGCCCGTCGGCGCTTGCGAACGAAGAAACACTGAACTGCTCGTCGGGGCGAATAAACGAAGAAACAACTGGGTGCACGAAAGAGCAAAAGGATGATAAAAATCGCGAGCGATGGCAAACACAATTAAACACGCAAGCAGGATAAACAAAAGGAACAAATGATCTTAAGAATAAGCTATCTCACCTTGATGCAACAACCGCGGCATCGAACAAACAATTTCCCACGAGCGCGAACGATCGAGAATAACACACCGCAGGAGAGCCCACAAAAGAAGACAGATAAGCAAAGGACAACAAGCAGATTTAATCTAAATCCACAAACAATGCTAACAAAAAAAAGAAAACCTAGCTTTTGGGCAGGCCGTCGGTGACAACTAAGGCTGGAACACCGAGGCACAACAGGAGCAACGGAAGGCATCAGACGGCAAACGCAGGCATCCACACGACAAGAAGAGAAAGATAAATCAACCATGGAGCAATTACAGGTAAGCCGAATCAAAGGCGAAGCAAAAGGCGGAAAACGCAGTCACCTGGGAGCAGAAGGCAGAGCGGAAGAATGGAGGACGGCGCACAAGGAAGGGGACGAAGTGAAGGATGGGGAACGAAGCGCATCGGACACAACGATTGATACAGACACACATTAAATTTCACAACACATGAGGCGAGGAAACCAACCCGCCACCGACGCACACACCGAACGCCGTCGGATGGAGACCTCGAGGCAAACGGCGGGGAAACGGGCAAATTCGTGACCCTTTAAGGGGCATCGCCAGGGGCATGGCCGGCGCGGATGCGAGGAACGGAGCGGCGGCGACGCGTCAAGGAGAAGAAATGGAGCAACGCGATAAGCGAGGCGAAGAAAAGACGACCAAGAGAAAGGCGGGAAGAGCGGCGACACCGTGAAGGAGCGCAGCGGCGGCGACGGCGTCAAGGACGACGAGGAGGCAACCGAGGGGAACAGCAGCGGCGCCGTGAAGGAGGACGGACGGGAGAACGCAGCACACGCGAGGAAATCGAAGGGGGATCGCGAGGAGGTCTTTTTCGCACAGGCAGGCGAAATAGCGAGAATCGGAGGGCTTTTCCGCAAAGACCGGTGACGTGGCACGGCTGGCCATCCCGTGTTTCCTTCGCCTATTAGGATGTTAATATGCATGTCTGAAGATCGATGGAACCTCGGGGTAAAAGTAGAAAAATGTTGCCCTACCTAGTTGGTAATGCCTTGAGACATGTATATTTTGAATGCAAGATTTGCTCGGTGAAATAGCTTAATAATTTTGAGAGGAATTTATAATTAACTATAATGAACTAATGATACTCATAATGCAAGATTTGGTTCAGCTGCGCAACTAATGATACTCATAATTAACTATCCTCTTCGTTTCATTTTACTCTGGGTGGCACGGTGAATGTTGGACACGGAAGACTCTAGAACTTAGCTTGTGTCTCATCTCATGCACCCCGTCTGTCTGTCCGCGTCTCTCTCTCATCCAGGCTGGGTAGTTGGAGTAGCAGAAGGTAAGCACCTTAGTTGGGTGCGCCTATGGAAAAATGAATTGGATAGAATCCAGAAGGGTCCGGTCCAGACCACCTGGTCGGTCTCTGTCAGACATGGCCAAACGGGCCGCCTGGCATGGCACAGCCCGATTAAAATCCGGCACGGCCCGTACTGGGAACAGATGGATGAGAAGTGGGAATCTCTGAAGGCTAATCTGGAGTTTATTGTGGAGAAGATCAAACCAGTCGAGGTACTTCCGGTACTGCAAGCTCAGGTGGTCGAACACAATACCGTCATCATGGGATTAATGGAGCAATTTCAGAAAATGATGAAGTCAGTCAAGGAACCTCTCGTGTCTCCTACATCTTCACGATCGGAGGGGGGATAGGGATGCACTCACCAACTCCTGTGCAATCGACGGTGGCAAATCCAGCAGGCGAGTTAACTGCGCCCTCAGCAGGTTTGTTAGGAAGATGTCCGGTACCACCTTTGCGCTTTGGCTTTGACTCGCAGAAATCGAATAGGCATTCTTACATTCAAGTAGCAGAGGCTTGGAACGCTGAGCGAAAACCACCTCTACCGAAATTATCTTTTCCCCGGTTTACTGGTGAGGAACCTCATATTTGGAAGAATCGATGTGTGCAGTATTTTCGGATGTATAATATTGACATCTCCTTGTGGGTTACGGCTGCTGCTATGCATATGGAAGGTAATGCGGCCATGTGGTTGCAAATGTATCAAGAAGAACACCCAGCAAGCGATTGGGAGCAGTTTATGATAGCAGTGGATGCTGAATTTGGAGCATTTGATTCTCGCCGATACATCCGAGACTTGATTCAAATTAAACGATCAGTAATGTTTTGGAGTACAAGAATCACTTGAGACGGCCATGTATAAAGTAAAGTCCTATAGTCAATCATGTCTTGAGGAATTTTCATTAATCACTTTATCATGGGCACGAAAGATGAACTCCGTTATGAGGTGGAGATTCAATTACCTGAGTCGATCCGCAAAGCCTTTCTGTTAGCCCAGATTCAGGAAGAAAAATGGGAGAAGTTGAAAGCGAAGCATCCCAAATCATTACAGTTTCAGCGTTTCGGTGTGACACTTCGTCCCGATAACAATTTGGGACAAGGAAAACTAGATGCGGATGACTTGATTCATGCCCGCCAATTAAGAGAATGCCGTCGAGCTTGAGGCCTTTGTTTTAAATGTGGTGATAAATTTGAAAAGGATCATCAGTGTAAACCTTTGCCAAGGACACAAGTTCACGCTCTGGAAGTTCAGGAGCAGCCAGAGCAGTTGAGTGACGAGGTTTTGCAAGTACTGGAGGAAGCTGACAGGGACTTCGAACAAGAATAGTATCGACTATCATTGCATGCCCTAGCGGGTACTGAAGATTATGAAACCATTCGCGTTCAAGCAATGGTGGGAACTCAGGTTCTATCCTTCCTGGTCGATTCGGGTAGCTCTCATAGCTTTCTTAATGCGGCATGTTTGGAGAGACTTCACCTCCGCACAAAGCACATTCCAGCTGTGCAGGTTTATGTAGCTAATGGAGAAGCATTGCATTGTGATCAGTATATACCACAGCTTGAATGGTGGGCTCAGGGTCATTCTTTTCGGACGAACATGCAGATACTGCAATTGGGTGCCTATGATGCCATCTTGGGCATGGATTGGCTTCAGCTCCACAGTCCTATGGTATGTCATTGGCAGCACCGAACATTGGAGTTTATGTATAATGGTTTGTCGGTCCAGTTGCAGGGAATTCAATCGAAGCTTGGTGGGTGAAAGCCGATTGTTTGTTCCATCTGATGACATGATACCGAGAGAAATCCTGTTGCTCCTTGATAAATTCGGGGAGGTGTTTGCAGATCCTTCTTCTTTGCCACCATCTCGCGTGTATGACCATGCCATTCCGTTAATTCCCGGTGCAATACCAGTAAACAACCGACCATATCGTTTTTCCCCTACGCAGAAAGATGAGATTGAGCAGCAGGTGACGAACTTGTTGAAAACAGGATTGATACAGCCGAGTACGAGTCCGTTTGCTTCTCCAGTCTTACTTGTTCACAAGAAATACGGTAGCTGGCGCCTTTGTGTAGATTACCGGAAGCTGAACAACATCACAATCAAAAATAAGTTTCCCATGCCGATTGTAGATGAATTGTTGGATGAATTGGCCGGTACACAATACTTCTCGAAGTTGGATCTCAAGTCTGGATTTCATCAGATTCGAATGAAGGAATCGGACATTGAGAAAACGGCGTTCAAGACGCATCATGGACATTTTCAATTCCGAGTGATGCCGTTCGCCTTAACTAATGCACCAGCCACCTTCCAGTGCTTAATGAATTCAATTTTGGCTCCGTGCTTGCGTAAGTTTGCCTTGGCTTTTATGGATGATATCCTCGTCTACAGTCCGACGTTGGTTGATCATGTTAGGCATCTGGAACAAGTGCTGGCCTTGCTGGAATTGAATTAGTTATTTGTCAAATGGACTAAATGTGACTTTGCTCGACGGAGCATTTCTTATTTGGGTCATATTATTTCTGATCACGGGATGGCCACGGATCCGATAAAGACGCAAGCAATGGTATCTTGGCCGCAGCCGCGGAATATTTCTGAATTGAGAGGACTTTTGGGACTCACTGGATATTATCGCAAGTTTGTGAAAGATTATGGCCTGATTTGGCGACCACTGACTAATTTGTTGAAGAAGAGGTCATTCCATTGGGATCAGGATGCCACGGTAGCTTTTGAGCGTTTGAAGCAGGCCATGATTCAGACGCCGGTGCTTGCAATGCCGAATTCCCAGAAAACATTTGTTGTGGAAACAGATGCCTGTGATATGGGGATTGGCGCGATTCTTATGCAGGAGGGTCATCCGATCGCATTTTTGAGTAAGGCACTCAGCACTCCACATCAGAAGTTATCAATCTATGAGAAAGAGTTTCTCACAGTAATTATGGCGATTGATCGGTGGCGTCCTTACCTGCAATGCGGCGAGTTTCTCATCAACACGGATCATCGCAGTCTTTGCTATTTAGGAGAACAACAGTTGGTCTCGGATTTACATCAAAAAGCCATGACTAAGCTCATGGGCCTTCAGTTTCGCATTCAATTCAAAAAGGGATCACTGAACTGTGCGGCTGATGCATTATCCCGAGTTGGACAACTTATGACCATCACAGCGTTGTCCACAATACAACCTGTATGGATTCAGGAGGTATTGAACACTTATGTGACAGATTCTAAAGCACAGCAGCTGTTGGCAGCTTTAGCAATTACCAGTCACAATGAACAAGGATTTGCATTATGTCAAGGAGTGATCAAGTTTAAAGGACGCATATGGATAGGTGAAAATTCTGCATTGCAGACTAAGATTATAAAGGCCTTTGATGACAGTGCAGTCGGGGGTCATTCTGTTATTACAGCCACTTATCATCGTGTTAAGAAGATGTTTGCTTGGTCTGGTTTGAAACGAGATGTGATGAATGTGGTTAATCAATGTAATGTCTGTCAGCAAGCGAAACATGAACATTCCAAACCGCCGGAGTTGCTTCAGCCTTTGCCAGTTCCAGACGAAGCATGGACTGATCTCACAATGGACTTTATTGAGGAGGGCCTGCCTTGTTCAGAGGGTTGCAACGCTATTATGGTGGTTGTGGATAGATATTCCAATTATGCACACTTTATCGCCCTCTAACATCCTTTCACGGCTTCGCAGGTAGCGCGCTTATTTCTGGAATACATCATAAAACTTCATGGGATGCCGCAAAGTATTGTATCCGATCGCGATAAGATCTTCACTTGCTTGTTTTCGAAGGAATTGTTCAAGGTTATGGATGTTCAATTACAGCTTAGCACAGCATATCATCCGCAAACGGATGGACAATCAGAACGTGTTAATCAATGTCTAGAAATGTATCTTCGGTGTGCAGTTCATTCCTCCCCATGTAAATGGCACAAATGGTTGGCCATGGCTGAATTTTGGTATAACACTTGCTATCATACTTCCTTGGGCTGTTCTCCATTCAAGGCGTTATATGGAGTTGAACCAAGATATGGCGCATTACTGAAATCAGTGAGTGGGACGACTCCAACAGTCACATATTTTCTTGATGAACGGACTGCTCAATCTGTTCTTCTTAAGCAACATCTTACAGCTGCTCAGAACAGAGTTAAAATGCAAGCTGTCAGGAAAAGAGTGGATCGGCAGTTTCATTTGGGAGACTAGGTTTATCTGAAACTTCAGCCCTATGCACAGTCGTCCGTGGTCAATCGACACTTTCCCAAGTTAGCTTTAAAGTATTTTGGGCCCTACCGTATACCGAAGAAAATCGGACAAGCGGCGTACAAATTGGAATTACCGGTGGGCAGCCAGGTTTATCCGCTTTTTCATGTTTCTGAGTTGAAGACATTCGTTCCTGATTATACACCAGTGTTTCACCATCCCCCGGCAGTGGCAGATCTCACTATGGAGTCGACTGAACCAGAATGCATACTGGATCGCCGTTTGGTCAAGAAGGGAAATTCGACAATTCCTCAAGCCTTGGTAAAATGGACCGGCATTCGCGACTTGGGAAGATCACAATGTAGTCAAGTTTTCCTGATGCTCGTGCTTGGGGACAAGCAGATTCTCCTGGGGGGTGTGATGTCAGGACGAGGGTTCAGCGAGAGAAGGAAATGGTCGAGGCGTCGCAGGCGGGAAGCGAGCGCGCGCTTGAATTGAAGAATGCAGGGCTATGATTAGCGCTAGTAGCTTCGGACGGTGCGAGTGGCAAATGATGGTGAATAGTATTTTCATGTTGCAGTAATAGTCATTTGTAATAGAAAGTGACTATGGGGTAGTTGAGATTACAGGGTACAAATACTTGTAAAGCTTTCCCCATTCTCCTTTCTTCCTTCTCACGTTTCCGTTTTTCCCTCTGCTCTGCATTTCGTCTGTGATGCTTTTTGGCCAGGGCTGCGTTCGTCACAGGTTGCTTCCCCTGTACGCCCCCTTCCCCCGCAAGCCTAAGCCGCGTGCCAAGACAAGACAACGAGGCCGCCCGCACCCATAAACCCTTCTTGCTCTTGCCCCACCCTCCTCCTCCTCCAGTGCAGGGTGGTCCAGGCCAGCCTAGCCCCATCTCTCCCTCTCCCTCGACAAGCCGGAGGCGGAGCTCATCATGGGGCTCCTCTTCCTGTTCTTTCTTCTCTTGGGTGTGTTTGTCTCTGGGTTCTCTCTCATCGCGAGCAAGCATCGCTATGCGCACGGCTTGTACGAGGACCACCTCAAGGGCCCTCTTGAGACCTCGGAGTTCTTCTTCGCCTGGATTAGCTCTCTCTACTTCGTTCTTCCTATGTACGTACGGTTTCCCAAGAAATCTGCCCTACATGCATTGATCATTGGTGTCCGTGTGCGCGTTCGTTTGATCCCCTTGCTAGCTAGCTAGCTTCTTGCATCTTGCGACCTTACTTGCTTTCGATCGATCAGACCCACTAATCCGCGGACGAACTCACCCGGCCTACTCTTCTTTTGATTTGTTTCTCTGCAGGGTGGCGTTCACATTCACCAAAGATTGGACAAAAGTTTTCTTCGATTGTTTTACCACTCTCACCCTATGGTCGATGCTTTGTATTCCGCTGTTGTCCTCATCTTCTTTATCTTGTTCGTCGGCGATATTGCTGAGAACTTTGGTCGGATCGTAATGGAATTTACTGGAGTGGCCCTTCAGATGGCTTCCGTCTTCGGATACGTCATGCTCAAGTGCGCTCGTGGTGATAATTTTGACCCTGCTGAAGCTCAGAAATAGGTAAATGTGTTTATTATTTGAGTACATTTGTTTACGAAGAAATGCGAAGAGAAGCCATAGCCTGCGCGCACTCTAACCGCATCGCCCACGAGAAGATCGCGAGTCGGGCAATCACGTTCGCCGTCAACTGCGGGAGCTCGAGGCCATACAAGCGAAGCACCTCCGAAATGAACCCTGCACATGGGAAACGGAGGCAGGCGTCGAAGTAGGCCGTGAAGACCGCGGTCTCGTCATCCCAAGAATGCGGTTCTTCTTCATCATCTTGGGAGCGACGAACCAAGTTACAGTCGCGCACAAGACCCTCCAGGAAGGCTTGGGAAACAAGGGACCATGAAGGATTGATCGCGGCTCGCCTAACAGATTAACATCCTCACATTTCATCGTAGTTGCAATGTGTTTGCAATAACTTAACGGATTGACTTCAAGGATCAGTGATGGGAGAATCGTCAGCTAAGCTGCCGGGGCACAAGGTGAATGTCGTGACACCTTGGAGTTCAGCGAGAAGCAAGGATTGACCCGGCAGTGACAGAACTAGATGGCCCCGGGATGCTGCAATCAAAGACACGGCGACGGGGTTGTGGAAGAACGTGTGGTCCGGTGTATATGATTGGGTGCACCGACAGTGGGAGGGAAAATTAACCAGCACAGGATAAAATTGGGTGAAGGCTAGGTTTTTCTTATGAGATTTGATCGTGGGGGAGAACTTACATCTGTTTTGGTAGAAAAGTTAGCTAAGGTCTTAAAATTTTGGATCTCTCCCATCGCCTTGAGGCAAAATAATCTGGGAAACACACCAACCATTTTTTTTTTCTCAGTGCATTTTGTTTTATAAAAACCGATCTGCATTGTACTGTAAGAAATCTTGACAAACCCCTTTCCTCGTTTGAATCTAAGCTTACGTTTTTTTCTTCTCTGTTGTTGTGTCAGAATATGAGTGCCTTAATCTTCTTCAAAGTCTTCGGACTTGTAACTCTTCTCCAGCTTCAAGGCAAGCTTACAGTTTCAGACAGCTATTGTAAGATTGCAGGATGGTTATCACTATTTGGCATTGTACTTCAGCTTCTACAAATAGCTACTTCTGTGTTCCATCGCTGGGTGAGCTATTTCTCTCTGTATGGAGCAATATTGTTTATCGAGTTTATGCGTAAATTATTTTCTTACTTCCTCTTTTTTTTTTGCAGAAAGAGCACAACTATCATGATGATGAGGAAGATATATGGAGAGTCAAACTATCTGCGGCAACAATCAGAGTAGTCACACTGTCCTACGACTGCTGGCTATACACCGCGAGAGGCTACTGGGACTCCAGAACAAAGATACATTTGGCTGTAAGTACGGTTCAGTTTGTTGCCTTCATACTTAATCCTCTAGTAACTGCATGTAAGCATTGCATTGATTTTTAGCAACGAACAGGAAATTTAGGAATATATGACATTATGAAATTTTATATAATTTTTAAAAATGGTAACTATGTTTTGGAACTGAAAATTTGGTATTAGAACTTTTATGTAATATGAACAAAATATTGTTAAATGTATAGAGCCCGTGCAGATGCACAGGTTGATGACTAGTAGATACTAGCTAGGATCCAAGTTTAGTTTTAATCTTACATGAATCTATCATATACCATAAATTTGCATGGTTGTTTCTATAGCTAGTGGGTACCATTAGTATTGTAGCTACCGGTATTAAAATGTTGTTTTGACCTATTTGTTATTGATTTATCTAGTACACATTAATATATGATGTTTGGTGTTAGAAATTCAAGAAAACTCAAAGAAAATTGAGAGGAAACTGAGAAAATTTTGGATTAAAATTGATGAATAGTAATTTTGAGCGGTAAGCGGCCGAAAACTAGCTAAATTCAAATTTTGAGTTTAAATTTGTTCAAACCGTCCGATAGAAAACTGGTTACTGCCGGTAACCATTACGGTATTTTTTTCTGTAACCGGTTCTTAAATTCTTGCTTGAGGCTATTGCATGAGATATTTTTGTCGTCTTATGTTTCTATATATTGAACTTAGTGCACTTTCTTGTTATGCGCTTTCTTATATAACGCACGCTATATTTGCTATTTGCAGCGCATGACCGCAGTTAGCCTTGCTTTTAATTGCTTGTTAGCTCTGGCACGCTACGCTGGTCCAAGCAAGCTTAAGGGCGGATTGGATGATACTATTGCTTGGCTCGTTACAAGGCCACACGCTATCAGTACTGCGTGGAAAAACTCAATCGCATGGTTTAAGGGAAGATTTGATGACACTCTTGCTTGGCTCATTACAAGGCCACAGGCTATCAGTGCTGCGTGGAACAACTTAGTCCTGTGGTTTAAGGGAGACCTGATAGTAGCAGCCTTGGATGCTGCTTAGCAGAGGGTGGATGCAGTTGAGCAGAGGTTATGAGTTGAAAAGAACTGTGACTCGGTCTGATTAGAATCTTAGAAGTGATACTGTGAGTCAGCATCTTTTTGGCCATGCTAACCTGGGAGAAATCCATCCTTTTTGGCTGTTAGTTCTGAGGATAGTATTATGCTTTTCTCTTATCAATTGGGAGGATATTACACGTTTTTTCCCCTGTTCGTTGGGAGGATATTACGCTGTTTTCTATCTACTCTTAGGCCGAAGGATCTTATGCTCATTCCATTGAGATAGGTTGACTTGTGGGTATTATCAAATACCATCTGGAATTTTGGATATCTTGCAAGCGGTTCATATTCTTCTACCATAGTCTAAGCATGTGCGATCGATCTTATTTTTCATATTGATGCGCCTGTGTTTTCCTGCAGTTACATCAATGCGGCAGTGGCGAAGTCTAAAACACTAAACGGGTTAAGTGCTTTCTATCTGTTCTCTAATTCGAATATCGCTCTCTGAAATTTATGCTTACAATTAGGGAAAATGCCGATTATATATTATGAAATGGGTGGCAATGATGACTCTCTGATACTCGACTGAATTATTATATGGCTTCAATCAAAATTGTACCTTTTGGGTGTGCTTGGAGATTCGTGCACCAACACTTAGCACCGTAAAATGCCCCATTTCTACATTCATAGATAAGAGCTGTCATATGCCCCATTTCTACATTCATAGATAAGAGCTGTCATGGATGCAACCTCCTTTTGCTATAAACCTTGTAGGCAGAGCCAGGCCTTGTCGACTTCGATAGCTCGCCGGTGGAGTGCGGCCACGAGGAGGATGGCGCACTGTTGTGGCTGCAAAGGGACGCATGTGGTGGAGAATTTGATTTTACGGCCGGCTAATTTCAAAAGCAAAAACACTTAATTGTATTATAAACAGTCCCAACTACGGAATCGGATCGGTTGATTTTGAAAGCGAAAACATTCAATTGTGTTATAGACAGTGATCAACTAGACAGGTTGGTAAGCTACGCTGCCTATGGATACAACAATGTTACACAGAGTAACGCGTTACGCCATGTGCCGATACAACAACGTATACGGGAGCATTAGATCATGCATTACAGTTTGCACTCAGTATCTCTCTTCAATGGAGTCATGGATAACCCTGCAAGAGGATGTAGATGAGAATATTGCATGCATTACGGCGAAATATTTCCAGACTTTGTGCTGGTTTGATTTTGAAGTTCAAAAATCAGATTCAAATACTAGGTTATTGAAAATTATTTTCTTTAAATGCCAAAGATTCAGAAAATCCACAGAAATCTCAAAAAACAAATTGGAAACCTGTATACTTCAATTTGGTGAATTTTGGGTTGTTACATTCCATAGAAGATGAAATCCAAAAATAAAAGAACATGAAAAAGTTACTATTTCCTGAAATTTGTCATTTTTTTAATAATTGATTATTTGCTCTCATTTACTTGTACTATTGATCATTTACCCCGTGATATCTCACTGATATGCGAACCCTGAAGCCACATATCAGTGAGATATATAGAGCAAATGATCAATTGCACCAACAAAAATAGAACAAATAATCAATTCTCTCCTTTTTTTTTCCTCCTAATGTACGGCGCATTTTTAGTTGAATTTTTTCAAGATGCTTGATTGCATCGTAACGTATCTAACCAAATCTTTTCAGGATTTTTCATAATCATTTGCCTCATGTGTTTAAAGAGGATGCACCACAACTTAGATGTCCTAGATGCATCGTGACGGGCTTGCTGCTACTACCTGGTTCAGTTCAACCATCTTGCGGGGGAGGTTCTGCCAGGTGGGGCCAGGGACACAGTGAGAGTGGGACTAGCATCTCGAAGGAAATTGGAGTTTATTATATCCTAATGACTTGAGATTGGACGTTTGATTTTTTTCGGACACCTGCAATATTTTCTCCCATGCATAAAATATTTTTTTCCTATGTGTGCAATATTTTCCTTCGATAACAGTAAAAACAATGTTGCATAGATGGAAAAAAATATTGCATAGATGGAATAAAAATATTGCAAGAATAGAAAAAAAATGTTACGCCGATGCGTAATATACAAAGAAATCTTACAACTCAGAGTATATAGCAGCAAAAGAAGCAAAGTCTTTTAGTGTGCCCATCTGACCCGTAGGCAACTGACAAGGCATAAATCCGTAGAAAAGATCGTTACAATGAAGATCCCGCATCCGGCGACGAAAAGAAATCTTCGGAGCTTCGCTTTCTTATCCACCTAAAACAATAGATTAAGCAAGGGTGAGTACTTTCTTACTCAGCTAGACTTAAGGTGGTATTTGCAAATACAGTAATGCAGGTCAAATCAAAGGAGGCTTCTACAGTTAATTTGCATAAAGCAAAATTGAATTTATAAATTAAGTTGTCATTTGCAAACGGAATTTGTAAGAGCCAGTTTGACTAATAAGAAATAAGTAAAGCATAAGTATTACTCACCGTCCTTCACGATCAACGAATAATCCAAATTATGAAGTCCAACAATGTTGGTCCTTTGACATAGAGCAACAGTCGCTAAACAAGTTCAAACCAAAACCCATTTTTAGAAAATACCAAAATCTAACGTTGGAATGACTTCACCAAGTGCTCATGACCGCGGGCGCGGCTAATCGATTAGATTTTCACTCTGCAGAGGTGTACAACTTTACCCATAAGGAATGATCAGCTCTTTGTGCAGCGCTATTAGTACACTTCCTTTAGTGTGCCGCAGAGAGATCATACATAACAGTTACATTACCTAGATATGGCTTTGGACCAGCCCGGGACGTTAAGCCCTCGCCATAGAAACAGAAACACTCACCCAAGACGTGGCTCCTTTCACGTAATACCCAACACACCGTTTCTGTTCATGGCAAGGCGTATGTAAAAACCTGCCCAAAATCTTATCTCCTAAAACCCTTTTTAGCTATCCCACAATTTTCTTCAATATCATATCAAGATTTAAACTAAACAGTAAAGTGCAGTACAGTTCTACTAATTGGATTGATCATAAAGTCAACAATAACAGTAAACACATCTAATATTCTCTATTATCCAAAACATTAGCAATCATATGTATATATATATATGTACGCACATTTCTATTCAGTTACACACCAATCTCAACACCAAATACATCTCATGTTCACCTAAGAAAAACTTCTGATCAGCCACTCCTTAGCATTATAATCATTCGTAAAACATCCAACTTATCAAAGAGATTAACCGAGATTCAAATTATATACTCATATCGAGTTTAATCCTAAGTTCAATAGATTACAATCAGTTAAGCCATAGCTCCTAGTTCTGATCTTTAAAGAAAATCAGGATCCATGCTTACCTCCTATGGTATTCTCAATATCATTCTTGATTCTTAAAGTAGTCCTACTTCTCTATACCTACCTCTCATCAAATCTCTTGTACATCTACTCATTCAAGCGTATACAACTCGTTTGAGGCACACAATTTAACATCTCAAGTTTTAACCCAATCAGTATTTTTCCCAAGGCAATAACATTCAAGAGTATATTCAAGCATCAACAATATCAGTGGTGCACACTTAACATCCTCAGTTACTCAAAATTTAACAATCACATTCATGATTATACACATTCTTACCTATTTCACTTTTATACAGTTCAACCTCATGATCATTCCCTCATGAGTTCGCTGAGTCCAGAGATTAACAATACTCTACATATATATATATATAACCTCATTATCATGCATATAGACTATCACCCATACAAATCATCAAAGTGCTAAGACAAGTTCAAATTACATGCACACATCAGGATTACATCTTCAGTTCAGTTCAGTACTTACAAATGAACTCAAACTTCCACTTCTGATCTCAAAAGAAAACTAGAAACTGTGTTGAATCGACCTTCATAGCCAGCCTCCACCCATTTCTCTCACTGCCCATCCTCCCAGCCAACAGCCAGCTTGCACTCGTGCCTATCCTCTGCCCATCTCTCTAGCTTGCAGCCAGCTGCTCTCTTGCCCATTCTGTTTGCCAAATGGCAGGTTGAAGCCATGCATGCAGTCCACCTAGTATCAGCCCACAGACTCACCCAAATCAGCCCACAGTTTTGAGCCAAGCCAGGTTACCTACCAGCAGTATAAAATGAGTCAATGACGGTACAACCTAAGTTTTTTACTTCCCACCCTACTGACCATTGCACCCACTATCCACCACCACATTTATTGACCTGGGCAAAAAGGAGAAGTAGCTATTGGCAGCAGGAGAAAGAGGGCAGCCATCTGCCTTTCCTCCCATCCTTCCCCATCGTCATCTCACTTTCTTTTCCTGCAATCCAGGTGAAAACCATTAGCAAATGCATTTTGTTTCCTCTTCCAAACCATTAGCAAATGCATTTTGTTTCCTCTTCCAAATCAATGAAATGGTGTTATTAGTTTAATCAAACATAAATAAGTCTAGTGAGTTACCTAAGCCAACCAGTGAACAAAGCTATGTATGACCATATACTTTAACTAAAGGATGATCTTAAAACTTGAATGCATGTCTAGTGAATTCATTTCTCAAGTCTGAAATTCTACAGCAAGCATATATAAGGACACATGCATACCAACTGGACAACCGAAATAAAGGCATAATGCAGCAAAGACCAGATCTATACACACCCTTCCCTGTCTTGATCATGGGCATATAAACCATCAATTTAACATCACCAATCAAAGCAAAGAGAAGGAACAAACTGCTGATCAAAATCACTCTCATCTGTTAACATAAAAATTTCATCTTACACATCTATGCACTGCACTCTGCTTCAAACATGCCGGTATATGAGATCTAACGCTAAACACCTTAAGTTCACAATTTAATGGGAATCAAAGTCATATGCATAACCAACACACAGCTCACAAATTCAATCCATAAACATTGGATAATCAGAACGCTAGCATATCTTAATGATAAGGACTCGGATGTTGTATCATAAGAAAATTCCTTATGAGATGTCATACACACATAAATTCTAGAATAACACTCCACAAACACCAGCACGATTATCACCTCAAATACTAAGCTACTTGAAATTTCACCAACTAATCAAGATACCATTAAATATACCCAATCTCAGACAGCAATCCTAATAGTAGGAAGAAAGGAGGAGAAAGAGACTTAACTTGCGGGGGTAGGCTATGGTGAAGGGTGATGTAGGGTCCGACGAAGCGGGGTAGTCGTTGTCGCCGAGGCCGGTGGCTGCGCCACCGGGGCCGAGGGAGACGACCCGCCGTCTGAGGTCCTCGGCATTAGTGTCGGCACCAATGCGGTGGCTAAGCCACTAAGGCCAGGGGAGTCTGTGCCGTGGGCAACCTGGAGAGGAGAATAAGAGGGGTGAACATGAGCGAAGAAGTAGATGTAGAGGAGAACAGGGAGGCTACTTACCTCGAGGCAAGGCGTACACCGTTCACCAGTATACATTTACCCACCCCTCAGAAGCAGACCAGAACGGAATGCTTCTGTTAGCTCCCGCCTGTCAATGTGCAAAGCCATATCTAAATAACTTAATAGGTTAAGACCGTCCCATACCAGCCCTCGTGATTGTACAGATTTCTTAGATCAATAGCGTTCTATTGCTCGGTCCTTAATTCGACACGGGCGATACTCCACCCTACACTACATGCAAATCCCTCTGCACATCCGGCTATTGCCAAAAATCGCCCGCGTCAAAAACCATATTTTTATTTTGGGTTTTTAATCAAAATACCAGTAACCAACAGTGCCATATAAACATTTCAGGAAACAATTTTGATCTGATCATCTACCTCGTTGATTCTAAAGCATGGCTAAGCATGGATAATATGATCGCATATACCCAAGTTAACATTAAGTAATGTCTAACCTTATTCTATGGTTATCAAGGTTCACATGTCAATACTTATTAAGGAAATTCTATGAGACAACAGGTATATCTACCAGTACCACAAAATAGCGAATTTACAGAAAATAAACGCATGCATGAAATAATTTGATAAACAAGAGAAAATTTAAATACTACGACCAATATGATCAAATGGGTGCTTGCCTTGCTTAAATGTTGTTTTTTTACGAAAGCTTGGTCGTAGCTGACAGAATCGACGATGGAGTCAGTGGCGTCGAGTTCTACACGTCGTTCAATGGAAATAAAGCAAATAACAAACTTCAATTAGGGCAAAAAGAATACACATAGAAAACCTAATAAAGAATCACTAAAGAAAACAGGATTATTTTAGGGTTTAGATAGAATGATTTCATATTCTCATGTTTTAGTGGATTATGCATTCGTATCACTAATAGCTTTCAACTTGAGCGATGCACGATTTCCTTTATAGATTATCTATTCTTCTTTTACGAATTCAAGAGGCCAAAATTATCTATTCTAGTATTTATAACTTTGAATCCTAGATGCTAAAATTATTTGGATTAATAGAATTAAAGCATTAGTCATTTTACTATATGATATGAATGAATAGTACTTAATCCTTAATTGATTTTGCATAAAAAGCTGTTTTGAATATATTAGATCTGTTAGGTTAGGTTACTGGTTTTATATTTTTAGTTTTTAAGAAGGTTACGATGATACAAATATCTTATCTCTGATTTCTTCATTATTACTTAGTTTGCTTATTCATATTATGAAGTTTAGAAATCATAATACTTAAGGTTATTTTGCTAACAAGATTTATACGTAAAACATGACGAAATGGGATTATTTCTTCAGAATATACTTTGGAAAGCATTCCTAAGCAGATTTCATAAATTTTAGAATTTAGACGAGCTGTTTTATTCATTGCTAAAATAGCTTAAATGGTATTAAGGTTTACGTTATAATGAATCAGAATAGTAAGGTGAAGTGTATGATTAACACTTAGGGTTATTGCACTAGCAGAATTTAGATAAACAGAAAGTTGTAATAAGAATATTTCTTCAGATTATGGTAGTCTATATCCTAAACATCATTTCTAGGCTGGTCTGAACAGAATTTGCATTTTGATGAGATATTTTACCGGCTGCCAAAGGCTTAAGTGTTTCTAAAATCGACGTGATAAAGGTTCAGTTTCCGATTTAAGTTTGTGACTACATCTTATAGGATAATTTATCTATTTTTTAGGCATAAGTAGGAGATATCTCTAAGAGTATTTTAAAGTTGATTCCGCGATATTTTGCTTTTATCCGAGATGTTTTTCATAGAAATGATAAGTAAGGCCTAATATTGACCTAATTCAAATTTGCACAAACATAAGATATTTTGAATAACCAGCAAGGGTATTATTTTTCAAGCTCCTAGGATTTGGTTTTATCAAATTTGAAGTTAGTTTGCGAAAGTTATAACTATTCGGATGTAAGGCCCTCATTTTTTATAATAAATTCCAAAAATGGATACCATGTATATACAGTACTAGTCCCATGATCGATAGCTAAATGCGCACAAATACAAATTGATATCACAGTGATACACAAGACATGACTGACTCTTTGAGCAATCGATATTAGCACACTTCCTTTGGTGTGCCGCAGAGAGTCATGTTATAACTGTTATATTATTTAATCCTGACTTTGCACCAGCACGGCGACAATAAACCCATTTTGTAGCGGAAGAACTCAGAGCATAGAAATAATGGAACTGCCCACAATATGGCGTACACCGTTATATTGGTA
This sequence comes from Otatea glauca, assembly GCA_036346275.1. Classification (NCBI taxonomy): domain Eukaryota; kingdom Viridiplantae; phylum Streptophyta; class Magnoliopsida; order Poales; family Poaceae; genus Otatea; species Otatea glauca. Next base: position 12,055,269 of record CM070732.1, read on the forward strand.
GACGTTTATTCCATGATCAGCTCAGTGTGGACGTCCCGTCGAGCAATTCATTAAGAAACAGCTCGTACTACTCCGGCATTCCAAGTGCAAAGCCAGTTTTAAATAACTTAATAAGTTAGAGTTGTCCTATACCAGCACTTGTGGTTGTATGATAATTCTTGGCATGAAAACAACCCATAGTTCGGTCCTTAATTCGACACGGGCAATAATCTCCCCCTACACTACGTGCAAAGACATGCACTCCCGGCTATTGCCAATAATTGCCCGCATCTAAACCATAGTTTTATTTTCATTTTTCAACCAAAATACCAACCATAAAAATGGTCATACCCAATAAATGTCATATCAACATTTTTAATCATGTTACAATTTTATGTTACTTTAAGCATGGCTAAGCATGACACTAAGTGTGAGTAACCCAGATTGACATCAAATATTGTCTACGCTATTCTAGCGTTATCAAGGTTCACAATTTCATACTTATCAAGGAAGTTCTATATAGCTACAGGTACAACTACCAATACCCGTAATATAGCAGACTTTAATATTAATAAAGTATGCAGTAAAATATTTAATGAAAACATTTACAAAGCTGGGTTCAATATGATCAAAATTGCTTGCCTTGTTGATGCTCCTCGACGTCAAATTCCTGATCGTCGAATACACCGGATTCGTCGGGTTCTACACGTCGTATTGCAATACATAGCAAATACCAAGTTTTAATAAGACCAAAAAGAAATCAGATGAAAATATTCAAATAAAATAATCTCACAAATTCAAAAATGGTTTGCATGAATTATTTGTTCTTATTTGAAATTTAAAGATTTGGTCTATTTGAATTATTATTGTGCCATTTAATTACTTATTTAACAACTTAAAATTTTCTTATAACAAACCCTAAGTATTTTTACATATTCAGGTTCCTAAGATTACAACGAATCTAACAAAATTTATTTTACTAATTTTGGTGGTCATTTGCAAAAAATTCATGTATGACATATTCTACCTTTTTCTTTAAATTTGAAAATAGAATTTAAATAAAATTCAATTTTGAAATATTTTTGCATATTCTGAATCTACATGATTTTAGATGAATTTAGAAAGTTATTTCATCAAATTTGGATAGTTCAAAAGATATTCAAGTTTGAATACTCTAGATTTTGAAAAATACTGAAAATTAGAAAACTACCGAAAATGAAAAGTACGCTATCACTGGGAAAGTGCGTTTTTCCTTTTCGGGCGATACCGCGACGAGGCCCTGACAATCGAGGCCCATCTGGCGTGGTGGCGCCTGACGTCTTGACGAGATAAGCGGGCTTGCTTGGCAGCGACACATCACCGCACAAGAGACTGACCGATCGGGCCCGTGATAGCATCTAGGCCCCCTCAATTTTATTATTTGCTTTATTATAGTTTTGGTATTGATGGCTAAGTTAATAATACTTCAAACCTTGAAGAACATATACTGGAATCAATAATGAAACAAGTTGGACAAACAAATATTAAGGTGCTTAATTTTAGTTTATGATTCGGGAGATGATTCAAGTCAAATAGCTAGGTTTGTTTTTTCATTTTGGTTGTCTAAAGAGGGACCATATTTCAGCTATCCACTTCTTGATCAAATTGCTTTCAAAGCACATTCTTTTGAAGTCAAAAAGATGTTTTTGGTCAAACATTGAAACTTTTCTATGTCAAAACTCCCATCAAATATCTAATCATCGGACAAAATCTCTTGTTTTCATATTCCGTTATCTTTGGTAAAAACCTCCTTGAAAATCATCTGATAGCCAAGTAGTTTCCAATGTATGACAGACCAAATAATTTGGTCCGGCATACATGTAAAAGTCTCTTCTCAGTGACGAACCAAAATATTCTCCGTTTTCCATCTACAGCGGACCAAATATTTAGTCCGGCTCTCTTTCAGTTTATAAGCCTTTGGCCAAACCAAATCTTTGAATTCCTATTTATTGAAATCTTAAATGGATATTCCTTATCATTCAAAAGATCTTTTACTTTGACAACGGACCCAACATTCTTGCTTAAATTTTTTTTAGTCCGTTGCTAAAGTAAAATCGCTTGGATAAAACTTATTTCTATTGAGAAAAGGTCTTCGGCTTCAAGTCTTGAAAAGTCCATGTATGATGGACCAAAACTTTGGTCCGACGTACATGTGTCTCTATGCTAGACCAAACTTTTAAATAAAAAGTCCATGTATGACGGACCAAAATTTTGGTCCGACGTACATGTATCTTCCTCGATGTGTGGCGGACCAAACTCTCTGAAAAGCCTATGTACTACGGATCAAATTTTTGGTCCGTCGTGAATCTCAAATTTGGTCCGTCACACACATGTCCAATATCGCTAGGCATTGTTGCTTAGTCCGTTATCGTGTATATTTTTGATATTTCGACATCGACACGTCCAACGGTTACAGTAGCAAGTGTAACGGCTATATTCATTCCAAATGGCTATATAAGCATTTCCTAAGCCATCTACCAAGATATCGAATGAACTCCTTTACATTTTAGCATTGAAATATAGCTCTCATTCTCAAAAGGAGTCTGTGCTTCACTTTCAAACCAAAATTCTCAAACATCTCTAAGTGTTTAGCTCCAAGCCAAAGTCTAGCCGTGTGATTTGCGAGTGAAACAAGAGATAGAACTTGTGCAAAGTTTATTACTCTTGGATCTTAGTGATCCTAGACAGCTTGGAGGAAGTGTACAGTGCGACCTGTCCAAAAGTGTTTGTGGAAGGCTACTGTGATTGTGAGAGGTCTGGAACTCACCTCACTGGAGTAGTGAAAGTGTTACCTGAGTGATCACCAGAGCTACTGCGACTAGCTTTGGAGAAGCTATACTTTGGAAGAAGTGTTTCAACGTGGATTAGGAGTGCGGCTCTGAACCACGGGATAAATCTTCGTCTCTCTTGTGTTTATTTCTCTTTATTGCTTTCGCTGTTATCATTATTTGTCTTACTCCTGTATTAGACTCTTCTGTGAGTTTTTCTCTTAGATAATATAGTGAATTGTTGTTAAGAAGTTAAAACTTGAAAAAGCTGCATATTCACCCCCCCTCTAGGCCAACTAGATCCTTCAGCCCGCACGTCAGCGACGTAGCTCAGTGCTTGGCGCATGCGGCTGACAGCTCGGGCCCGCTTGGCGGTGACCCAGAGCAGGGCGTGGCACGGCCGAGCTCGCCGGGGATGAACCAACACCGCGGCGGCGGAATCGGCTCCACTGCAGGCATCAGCGGACCCGCGCGTCGCGCGTGGGCGATGCGCGCGGCCGAGATGGTTGGGAAGGGTGGTTCCACCGGCGAGGGGCGGCGATGCTCACGGCTAACCGATGTTCCGGCGAACCAGGCTTACCCGAGCTTGAAGATCACCTCTACGAGTATCAGTGAGCCTCAAGGACCTCGTCTCTAGCTTTGGTTTGAAGAATGAGTAACCGGAGAGGGTTCTCACCGTTATTACTATCATAAATCAAATCATGAATCTAAAAATTGCTATCTTGCAAATGTTTCTTTTGCCAGAAGGGAGTGCATGGTGGATGCCCATTATATGCTATTTAAATATTTTAGGGGCAAAACAAATGTTAAATATGTAGGTCCCTCAAATCTTAATAAGAAACTTAAAGTTGTCTGGGTACCTAAGGCCATGTTGGTAAATCCCTTTAAACCTAAACTGGTTGTAACTAACATCCAAGGACCCAAAAGTATTTGGGTACCTAAAGTCAAGAAATGAACTTGTAGGTGAACTATAAAAGTGGAGGCAGACATTGGGTTATTGACAGTGGTTGCACTCAACACATGACCGGGACCTCAAGAATATTCACTTCAATTGAAGGAGAAAGTGATTCAAGTCACAAAATCACCTTTGGAGACAATAGCAAAAGAAAGGTAAAAGGTCTTGGTAAGATTGCTATATCAAATGATCACTCTATTGACAATGTTCTTCTTGTTGATTCCTTAAATTTCAACTTATTATCTGTTGCTCAATTGTGTGGTCTTGGATTCCATTGTATCTTCTCATCTGATGGGGTAACTATGTTTGATAAAAATGAAAAGCTTATATTCAAAGGTTTCAGATTTCAAAATCTCTACTTAGTAGATTTCAAATCTAACTCCTCATGCATCTCGACCTGCCACTGTTAGCCAAAGTTTCTCTTGGATGGCTCTGGCACAGGCGTCTTAGGCATGTAGGTATGTCTAATCTCAAAAGGCTTTTTAAAAATGAGCTAGTGGTGGGTCTGAAAGATATCAAATTTGAAAAGAATAAGCTATGCAGTGATTGTCAAGCAGGCAAAAAAGTAGCTAATTCTCACCAGATTAAAAGTATCATGTCTACCACTAGACCACTTGAGCTTCTGCATATGGATGTATTTAGCCCTACTTCATATGCTAGCATTGGTGGTAACTCATATTGTCTGGTAATTGTTGATGATTTCTCCAGATTCACTTGGGTATTCCTTTTGCCTAATAAAAGTGAAGTTGGAAAGATCTTCAAAACTTTTGCTAAAAGGGCTCAAAATGAATTTGATTGTCCCATCAAGAAAATAAGAAGTGACAATGGATCTGAGTTTGTTAATACAAATATAATTGAATACTGTGATGAATTAGGAATTAAGCATGAACTTTCTGCTACATATACTCCTCAGCAAAATGGTGTGGTAGAAAGAAAGAATAGAACTTTAATTGAAATGGCTAGATCAATGCTAGATGAATATGAAACTTCTGATGCTTTTTGGGCAGAAGCCATCAATTCTTCTTGTCATGCTGTTAATAGGCTTTATCTTCATAGATTGCTTAAGAAAACTCCTTATGAATTATTGGTAGGTAGAAGACCCAATGTATCATATTTTCGTGTATTTGGTTGTAAAGTATATATCTATAAAAAGAGAACTCATCTGAGTAAATTTCAAACTAGATGTGATACACGCATCATGCTAGGATATTCTTCCAAGTCCAAAGCTTATAAGGTTTTTAATAATTCAACTGGACTGGTAGAAGAAACTTATGATGTAAAGTTTGATGAATCTAATGGCTCACAAGGTGAGCATGAGAATTTAGATGATGTAGGAGATGATGGTTTAGCTCAAGCTGTGAGAAAGATGGAAGTAGGTGATATTAAACCTAAGGAAGACAAGGATGAACCTCCTACACAATCTATGGTGCAAAATGATGGAACCCAAGAAGAAGAAGAAGAAAAAGAACGAGATCGGCCAGTCTTCATCAAAAGTCATCATGCCATTGCTAAGGATCATCCCTCAGACCAAATCATTGGTGAAATCAGTAAGGGGATTCAAACTCGTTCTAGACAAGTTTCTTTTTGTGAACATTACTCTTTTGTTTCTTGTATTGAACCCAATACAGTGGAAGAAGCTCTAGAAGATGCTGATTGGATAATTGCTATGGAAGAAGAGCTTAACAATTTTGAAAGAAACAAAGTCTGGAGCTTAACAAATCGTCCAAAGGATCACAATGTTATTGGTACAAAATGGGTATTCCGAAACAAGCAAGATAAAAATGGAGTGGTAATAAGGAATAAAGCCAGACTTGTAGCTCAAGGATTTACTCAAGTAGAAGGACTAGACTATGGAGAGACTTATGCCCTAGTAGCACGTCTTGAAGCTATTCGGTTTCTTCTTGCCTTTGCTACTCATTTTAATATCACTCTTTTTCAAATGGATGTGAAAAGTGCATTTCTTAATGGATTCATTGATGAAACTGTTTATGTTGAGCAACCACCTGGTTTTGAAGACCCAAACTTGCCAAATCATGTGTACAAATTATCTAAGGCACTGTATGGACTAAAACAAGCTCCTAAAGCATGGTATGAGCGTCTTAGAGATTTTCTACTTAATAAGAACTTCAAAACTGAGAAAGTTGATCCAACCTTGTTTCTAAAAGGCATCAATGGAACATTAATGATTTGTCAAATATATGTAGATGATATTATCTTTGGTTGTACTAATCATTCTCTTTGTAAAGAATTTGGTGACATGATGGCCAAAGAGTTTGAAATGTCTATGATTGGAGAGCTGACATTCTTTCTGGGATTCCAAATCAAGCAATTGAAGGAAGGAACTTTTATCTCACAAGAAAAGTACACTAAGGACCTCCTCAAGCACTTCAAAGTGGAAGAATGCAAGATAATAAAGACCCCCATGGCTACTAACACGAGGTAAGTCTGTTGATCAAAAGCTTTTTAGATCAATGATAGGCTCATTACTATACTTGACAGCATCTAGGCCTGACATCATGTTTAGTGTGTATATGTGTGCTAGATTTCAAGCTGCACCTAAAGAAATTTACTTAAGTGCTGTTAAAAGAATATTTAGATATCTTAAGTTTACCTCTAATATTGGTTTATGGTACCCTAAAGGTGCTCCTTTCGAGCTTCTTGGCTACTCAGATTCTGATTATGCCAGATGCAAGATTGATCGTAAAAGCACCTCAGGGGGTTGTCATTTGCTTGGAAGATCTTTAGTTTCTTGGTGTTCTAAAAAGCAAAATTCAGTAGCACTGTCCACTGCCGAAGCCGAATATGTGGCTGCAGGCAGTTGTTGTGCTCAAATTCTATTTATCAAACAAACATTTCTAGATTTTGGGATAAAATTTGATAATGTGCCTCTGTTGTGTGATAATGAAAGTGCAGTGAAAATAGCAAACAATCCGGTCCAACATTCCAGAACTAAGCATATTGAAATTCGACATCACTTTATTCGTGATCATGTTGCTAAAGGAAATATTGTGCTTAGTTATGTAAGAACTGAGGACCAATTGACTGATATTTTCACTAAGCCGCTTGATGAGGCTAAATTTTCATAATTAAAAAATGAACTAAATATCATTGCCTATTAAAATGTTGTTTGATGATGTCACACTTAGGGGGACAAAGCTTGCTGCTATGCATCACTTGATACCTAATTTCTGAAAACCTTTTCGGTTTTCGAAACTTCCTAAGTTTCCGAATCCTCCTAATCTTCCAAAACTTCTCTAACTTCAAGCCGCTTCGGATTATGATGCATTTACTCCTTTCTCGCTGCAATGGCTATAAAAGGCGAACCAGAGCTCTAAAGATGTAATCCTTCACTTAGTTTTTCTCCTTTATGCTCCAAACTACGATCTTCCTCATGCCGAAAAGACCTTTTAAGGACGATCGGGACGACCCTGAGCTCGCGGAGCTCTGGAGGGACTTTGATCGCACTCTGGAAGAGTTGGCAGAGCAAAGGGCGGTTGCCAGTGACAGTGCCACCGTCGATGCCTTCCTTACAATCTTCCCTGCCCTTTACAGGGCAAGGGAGGCGCTCATAGAGGCACTCGGGCGCGTGCGTAGGGGTGAAACTTAGGCCTTCCCCCCTGTAAAATATTTCCCGGGCATAATGTCCAAGGAATTAATATAAATAAATAAATGTCTTTCTGAAATGCTTTCTTTGAATGTTTCTTATCTCGAGTGATTTCTCGATTGTATGACATTCACATCCATCCGTCATAAAAGTAGCTTAGGCTCGATGCATAACACATCGTGTTAAAATCTTACGCACTCTTGGTGAACGACTCTTTGATTCGACTGACGATGTGAATAAATAAATTTAAAAGTGCTGATTCGAGATCAAAATAATTCTTTGAATAAATCCCTTAACTAAAAATAAGAAAATGCTGCTATAAGACTTACCTTACTATGCTTCCTCTTATCCAATCCAAAATACAGTAACTAAGTCAAAATCTCTCTTCTTTTGTTGGTAGCAGTATTCAGCTAAAATATCTCTATTCTGCAAATTGAGTTTCTCAAGGTGAGCTTAAATTGAAAATACTTATGCTCATTTGGATATCAGACTCAAATATTCCTTGAAAACTCAACTCTTCCAGTTTATTTGTGCTGCGTTGATTTTGGTTACTAATCTTAGTTATATCCCTTATATTCTAATCTTCAGAAACATAGACATATTGCAGACTGAGAAAAATAGAGATAAAAAAATTTACAAGTTCATATTTGGGTCGGACCATTCTAAAACAAAATATCAATGAACCAGACTAAATGTTTTGGTCCGTCACTAATGGAAGTTTTGGTCTCAACTCTGTTCAAAATCAAACCTTTCACAGCGGACCAAAACTGATCCAGTCTGAGTTTAAATTAATTTGGTCCGGCACAATTAGTAAACTGTCTGATCGTTGCCCAATCTAGTCTGCCTTGTGTTCAAATGTTTCTAAGTCTGATTCTCATCCAAATTCAATTGGATTGCATTTGTTTAATAAAACTTTTTCTTCTTCTCTCAAATTTCAAAATTTGTTCAAAATCTTGTCTATTGCTTTAGGACTTATCCTTTGCTAACCTGACCTTGTTTTTGGGACTCCCTGTTCTGCTCAAACCGACTCCAAAAGAGGGGTCCCACCACCTTTTACCAGGACGCCTGTTCCCTTCCAACCTCCCTGGTTAAAGGTCTCAGTTACCAAAGCATACTTACTCTCGCAATGTGCATTCAATGCAGCAACTTCTTCCATCAAACTTTCCCTTTGTTACATCTTTGCTTGCGCAAACCCCTATAAGCCAGAAAATCCATCTTTGCACCGAAGCAAATCCTAATCGGATCTTGACAACGGTGCTCATCTGACTTTATTGCGTAAGAATCTCTCTCAAGATCAGTAAGTTTCTTGAAATCTCTCTTTTATCTTCAAGTCTCAAACTCTAGACCTAGTTCTTAGATATAAGTTTTTACTATTTTAGGTCTAGTCTTGTGCTTGAAAAGGGTTTGCTTTTGAGTCTGAGCAAAAAGTTGGTTTTTCAATCAATAACCAAGATGAGGTCAAAAAACCCAGATAAGAGGGAATTGATTGGAAAGATTATTGATAAAGTAAAAAGGAAGAAACAGAAAGTGTCTAGTTCATCTCTTGGAACAAATTTACCTGAACAACCTTAAGGACCTGTATTAATTCAAGATGTTCACAATGCTGTCAGAGCAAACAGAAAAGTAGTTACTTCTCACCCTAGAAAAGGAAAACAAGTGATTGATTCTGAATCATCCTCCGAGGATAGTGTCTATGAACCTATCAGTGAATCATCTTCAGAAAATACTGAGCTAGCTTCTGAAGTTGACATTTTGAGCGGTGAGGAATTGGCCAACCTAAGTGCCAAAAGACTGAGAGCAGTTCGATTGGTGAATGAGAAAATCTGGTTTCCTGAGCCAAGACCAGCTCTTGGTGAAAACTTTGTGTCTCTATTACACAAGAACATATATAATGCCTATCTGCACAGAAGAGACGGAAAAGGAAAGATAGTTTCTGCCCTGTCAACTCAACAATATGTAGATTGGGATCAAGTAAATTCCATAATTGGCTCAACTGGATTGTATGACTGCATAAATTCAACTCCTGGACTGAGTGATATAATGTCAAACAAGACTATACCATGGAATGTCTCAAGAACATTAGAATTTTATGCATCCTTATTAGTGAACAAACAGAGGAAATATATCATGTTCACTATAAATGGAAAAATAAGAAAAATCAAATCATCTCAGTTTGAGTCAGCAATTGGAGCCTCAAGTCTTTTGGCAAATCGAACAATAATATTTGAAAAGTTGTACCCTCATCAGAGATGGAGATTGAGTGGTGATATGCCGGACTTACAAATATCTGGCTACATTTATAAGAACACCTCCAGTGCAGACTTTAATCCAAACAGAGTTTCATGTTTAACTGAAGAAGCAAAAGTTATGTTGCTAATTCTCAGGCACACAATATATCCCAAATCTGGATACAAGGAAGGTGTGACCTCAGTTCAGGCATGGCTGTTGCATCTTATATTGTCAAGACAACCTGTAGATTTGGTTGATTACTTCTTTGGGCAAATGGAAGAGGCAATCTACAGAAAATTTGGCAGCCCTTTACCGTTTGCTCAACTAATCACTCAAATCCTGTTGGCACAAGGCATAATATCCCGAAATGACCTGAATAGGGAATTTCAATGCTTCCCAAAGAAATACAATATGCATATATCCACAGGACAAAACTTAAGGATCACTGGTTTTCTTCAAGGGTTACAAGAAAATCAGCAGGAAAGACTAGTGCTGGCTGAAGAAGAGTCAAGTGCAGAAGCTGAAAATTAGTTTGACAGAAACAGTCACAGAGGGTATTCACAGACTCAAGGCAGTGATTTCTGGCATCAATCTTATGAAAATCATATGCCCTCCTATGACAGTCATCATCAAGACTATGAAAGTCATCATGAGTCTGCTAAAAGTGGAAATGACAGAGAACCTAGTGCTCAAAGTGGCAACAAAAGTAAAACTGTAAGCCATCATGAATCTGCTCATCCAGAAGCAATAGAAGTGGTTCCTGGAAATGAATCAGGCAATATGGATGATGCTGCCACTCAAGTTCTCTCAACCCAGTTGATAGAACTTTCAATGAAGAGCAACAGTTTATCACCTTCAACAATCAGCAGCTGCAGGAAGGTTCATGGAAGCACAAGCTTTCAGATCAGGAGCACATAAGCATGAGGCAGGAGGATCTGGCATGCCCCAGCATTTTGAGTCATATTATCCCCCATCATCAGTTCATCCTGAGCATGACCAGAGGGATACCTTTCCTGGTTGGCAAAGTCTCTTTGACTGCCAGTATCCAACTTCATCTTCTCCAAAGTACAATGAGCAAGCACAAGAAGATACTTTTCAGGCTCAAAAAAATATTTTTGATTCTCAACCTGCTTGGTTCTCCACTTTTGAACAACAGTATTATGCTGATCAACGAGGATTTCAAGCAAGATACTTGGAGGATCAAGCAACAGCGGCTCTAAGATATAAAGAACAAGCTAAATTTCAAAGTGAAGTCTTGTCTAGATTTGATCAACTCAGCAGCAACCAAAGGAATCTAAGACAGTCCATCCAGCAGCTTGGTTCAAATCAAAATCTGATAAAAGACAGACTATATGACATGAATCAGAAAATGGATGATCATTACAAGAGACTGAGAAATCAAGTTGAGGCTGCAAGCACATCACATACGAGTAATCAGTTATGTCTCAGACACAGTTTGGACCATCTCACAGAATTCACTGAAGATGCCTTGCTTGAACATACTCGATTGGCAAATGATTGCATTTATGATGTGGGTCAGGTCCTTGTTGAAGCAAACTCTTTAGTGAGTCCCTGAACAACATTCAGTCAGACCTACACAATTTGACCATTCAACCGGGTGAACCAGACTATCCGAGCTGGCATGATCAAGCAATGTCTCAAAGGCCAAATACTCAACCTCAAAAAGCTTCTGATGATCCAAAGGTTTCTCCTCCAAGGAAAAGCTCAGTTCTGGGTCAACTCAAAAGAACCTTTTCCAGGCGCAAATAGGAACCCTTTTTGGCTATTGATGCCAAAGGGGGAGAATATCTACCTCTAGGTTCTGTTCTATTCTGTAGAATGGACAAAGTGTTGTTATATTATCTAGAGTCAAGTATCTAAGTATTTGATATGTATCTGTCTTATATTTGTGCTCTAAAACTCTTTTTGTTTTATGCTCTGATTATAATCTTGCATTTATGATCTTATGTTTTGTGCTCTGATACTTGCTTCATAAAGCTCTGATATCTACTTCGTACTTAAAAAAATTATTATGAGTTTTATTACTCTTTAAGGATCTAATATAGTCCTAATATATCAAAATTGTCTAAAATCAGATCATGCTTTCATTAAGGGGGAGCACATACATTCATAATTTCTGCAGTTGTTCTATTTAGCTAACTCTGTTTTGCAGAATGAATGAGATATTATTAACTAAAAAAATATGTTGTCATCAATTACCAAAAAGAGGGAGATTGATAGCATCTAGGCCCCCTCAATTTTATTATTGTGCTTTATTATAGTTTTGGTATTGATGACTAAGTTAATAATACTTCAAGCCTTGAAGAACATATACTGGAATCAATAATGAAGCAAGTTGGACGAACAAAGATTAAGGTGCTTAACTCTAGTTTATGACTCGGGAGATGATTCAAGTCAAATAGCTAGGTTTGTTTTTTCGTTTTGGTTGTCTAAAGAGGGACTTTGCACAAGCCAGTGAGTTGGATCATAAGGCAAAGACAAAACTAGATTTCTTGGAGCAAAAGACCTTTAAAATTATTTCTTAGTGTACAACACACCATATTTCAGCTATCCACTTCTTCAGTCCGTTGCTTTCATAGCACATTCTTTTGAAGTCAAAAAGATGTTTTTGGTCAAACATTGAAACTTTTCTATGTCAAAACTCCCATCAAATATCTAATCATCGGACAAAATCTCTTGTTTTCATATTCCGTTATCTTTGAATTCCTATTTATTGAAATCTTAAATGGATATTCCTTATCATTCAAAAGATCTTTTACTTTGACAACGGACCCAACATTCTTGCTTAAATTTTTTTTAGTCCGTTGCTAAAGTAAAATCGCTTGGATAAAACTTATTTCTATTGAGAAAAGGTCTTCGGCTTCAAGTCTTGAAAAGTCCATGTATGATGGACCAAAACTTTGGTCCGACGTACATGTGTCTCTATGCCAGACCAAACTTTTAAATAAAAAAAGTCCATGTATGACGGACCAAAATTTTGGTCCGACGTACATGTATCTTCCTCAGTTGTGTGGCGGACCAAACTCTACGAAAAGCCTATGTACTACGGATCAAATTTTTTGGTCCGTCGTGAATACTCAAATTTGGTCCGTCACACACATGTCCAGTATCGCTAGGCATTGTTGCTTAGTCCGTAATACGTGTATATTTTTGATATTTCTGACATCTGACACGTCCAACGGTTACAGTAGCAAGTGTAACGGCTATATTCATTCCAAATGGCTATATAAGCATTTCCTAAGCCATCTACCAAGATATCGAATGAACTCCTTTACATTTTAGCATTGAAATATAGCTCTCATTCTCAAAAGGAGTCTGTGCTTCACTTTCAAACCAAAATTCTCAAACATCTCTAAGTGTTTAGCTCCAAGCCAAAGTCTAGCCGTGTGATTTGCGAGTGAAACAAGAGATAGAACTTGTGCAAAGTTTATTACTCTTGGATCTTAGTGATCCTAGACAGCTTGGAGGAAGTGTACAAAGGCGACTGTCCAAAAGTGTTTGTGGAAGGCTCTTGTGATTGTGAGAGGTCCGGAACTCACCTCACCGGAGTAGTGAAAGTGTTACCCGAGTGATCACCGAGCTACTGCGACTAGCTTTGGAGAAGCTATACTTTGGAAGAAGTGCTTCAACGTGGATTAGGAGTGCGGCTCTGAACCACGGGATAAATCTTCGTCTCTCTTGTGTTTATTTCTCTTTATTGCTTTCGCTGTTATCATTATTTGTCTTACTCCTGTATTAGACTCTTCTGTGAGTTTTTCTCTTAGATAATATAGTGAATTGTTGTTAAGAAGTTAAAACTTGAAAAAGCTGCCTATTCACCCCCCCTCTAGGCCAACTAGATCCTTCAGCCCGCACGTCAGCGACGTAGCTCAGTGCTTGGCGCGTGCGGCTGACAGCTCGGGCCCGCTTGGCGGTGACCCAGAGCAGGGCATGGCACGGCCGAGCTCGCCGGGGATGAACCAACCCCGCGGCGGCGGAATCGGCTCCACTGCAGTATCGGCGGACCGTGCGCGCAGCGCGGCGATGGCGCGCGGCCGGAGATGGCTGGGAAGGGTGGTTCCACCGGCGAGGGGCGGCGATGCTCACGGCTAACCGATGTTCCGGCGAACCAGGCTTACCCGAGCTTGAAGATCACCTCTACGAGTATCAGTGAGCCTCAAGGACCTCGTCTCTAGCTTTGGTTTGAAGAATGAGTAACCGGAGAGGGTTCTCACCGTGCACGGTGGTGGCGGAGGAAGAAGCGTGGCGCGGCGGCTCGACGAAGAAGAACGGCTCGAACCGGTGGCGTGGGTGAGCTCCTGGAGGTGCTAGGATGCTTCGGCTCAGATGAATTGGGCTTGGACTGAGTAGAGCGACTAATTGGCGTTTTTCCCCTTTTTGGGTTTTTGCCAGCGCTGGAGAAGACGTCGGGCGAGGCGGTGAAATGGGGTGCACAGGGCGACGTCTGGGTCAGCTGCGATGAGGCGAGAGACTTTTATATGGGGAGGCGAAGGCGGTTTGGCGCGAGAGAGGGAGGTCGGTTCGGCGCGGGGCGAGCTGGCGCGAAGGCACAGAGAGGGGGGGAGAAGAAGACGGCACGTGGGCTGACACGCAGGGTAAAAATGACAGCGAGGTCGGCTGGCTGGCAAGCCGGGCCCACGGGTCAGCGAGACAAGAAAAGAATTCGGCCGAAGGCTCGGGATAGAACGGGACTGTTACGGTGGTTTCGATGCTCAAACCGACTTGAAATTTTATAAAATTTTTACCCTATGTTGGCAAGGTATTTACCAGATTCCTGTAAAATTTCACCATTTTATGATGTGTGTAGAATTTTCATTAATTCTGACAATGCAACTGTTGCTTTTCCGCTAATTCTGATTTTTATTTAATTTTTGATTGAAATGAAGTGACTATTTTATAAAACTTTTTATGAGAGTCTGAAATGGTATTATACACCCTCTGTAAAAAGTTAAGATTTTATTTATTAATATTTAATTTTTAATAATTCTGACATTACTATTCTCCAATTTATTTCTTCACTGTTTTTGAATTTTTAAAATTATAAAATGAATTATTAAATGTTTGATATGTTTACTGGAGATTGTTACTATACTGATGTCGGCAGGGTAAAAATCTTGATCCAGGATAACTTCCTGAGATTTCTACAAAATTCTTTTACCATTTTACCCTGATTTCTTTTCACATGATTTGCTTTGATTAAATATTATTTTATTTAATTCAGGTTCTCCACCGACTCAAACTGGCTGTGAAGAGTGCCTAGATTTTTGTTATGACTTTGGTAAATTTTTTGTTGACTTGGCATTTTTACTTTTTACTTTTACCATTTTACTATATCCTTTAATTCATTTTCTTGTATTAAGGAAAAGCCAAAAGAATGTCCAATAATTCCAGAAAATTCAGAAGTAATACACAAAAGATTTTTAATTCACTTTTCTTTATTTTATAATTTTAGTATTGTTACATCGGACTATTCAAGCATTGCAACTTCGACTATTGAACATATGTTGCAACTATAGTAAAACTAAATATTTTGCATATTTGGGATCCTTGTGATATCAGGAGTGCAACCAAACTGGTTTTACCAAGATTTGAGTCCATTTGATCCAAATTTTATCCATTTGACTTCCTATACATGAGAAGCTTTCCATATTCAAATTTTGGTTTAAACTGAATTTAAATCTAAATATTTTTGCAAAAATAAAGCATCTCAAGTATCAGGATTTTCCCAAATTAATTTCATGATTTTAGGAGTTATATTTTTCATATGTGCAATAGTGTCCATAATAAGATTTCTTTTATTTTTAAATTCAACTAATTTATACTGAAGTGAAAAATTGAATATTTTTTCATATTATAAAACTGCATGATTTTATATGAATTTATAAATTTAGTTTACTGAAATTTAAGCTATTTTGCAAAAAGATATGAATGATTGAACTCGGGTCGGTTAGAAAAATCCAATAGGAAAAGAAAATACGTTTCTTGAATGAAGAAGCGCCGTTTTGGCTGAATGACGCCCGCCTTGTTTATTCGGCTGACAGCAGGGGCCCACCGGCCAGTGGCACAAAACAAGGGACCTCATTAGGGCATGCCGCCGGTGATGAGGTAGCGGCGGAGCTGACCGGCCGGTTAGCGGAGGAGCTCCAGGAAGTGATGGCGCACCCAGGGGGCGGCCTAGCCACGGCCGAAGGTTGCCGGAGGTGGCTGCCACCGCAGTCCCGTGGCAGCAAAAGAAGTAGCTAGCCGGCGGTATAGGAGAAAGTCAATACTCTTGGAATTAACTTAGGGATTAGCTTCAAGGGAGCGAAAGGATTCCAGTTTTTCACTCACCTTGGTCGGAGAATGACCGGAGGATTCTACAACCGGTGGCCGGAGTTGGGGTAAAAATGGCGTCATGGCGATTGTCAATGCCAGAGCAGATCTGAAGTTGAGCTGTGGTGTGGGTTAAGAAATGCTCATAGGAGCCCCAGGTAGAAGGAATTGAGGTGGGTTCTGCCGGATTGGCTCAATTGATCCTTCCCCTTTTCCTGGCGAGTTCTAGCAATGGCAGACATGGCGTTGCTTATTCAAGGTAGGAGATGTCTTGTGGAGCTTCAGAAGAGTGATAGGGTCATAAGTGAGGCTCAAGTGCTTAAATAAGCGAGGGAGGCTGGTGTGACAGGGTTTGAACGCGGAGGAAGAATTGCGGCCGGTGCTGTTCTTCAACGCCAGGTCGACCAGGGTACAGGAAGGGGCAGGACATGGCGCGGGACTCCGAGGATGGATGTGGCAGTGGTCGAGCGGAACGCAGCGCGATCGTCGAACCAGCTCGAGAATTGGTGATGGACAGAGAGAGTTCGAGAGTGAGAGAACGCATACTCGGTGGAGAGAAGAAGGAAGGAAAAATGGAATTGGCGACTGACTCGTGGGACCGGGTCCACCGGGTAGTGAGGGAACGGCTTTCCCGTCGCCTACCAAAGCAACGGGCAAACACGATAGATGGACCTACACATCGGCGAGACGAACCGGTCAAAGGGATAAGCTTCAACTCGGACAGTCGGTCAAATTTTCACCAAAAATTTTCTAAAACTTTTGACCGTAGTCATCCGGTAGCTTATATCTTCTAGTAAAAATTTTAGGCCAAAATATTCTATAGATAAATTATAGTAATTCTGACATTAGAAACTGTCCAGAAATTCCTTTTCAGATTTTATTTTATTTAAGGGTTACATGATATTATTTAAGTTTAAAAATTTAATATCAATTTTCTCGCGGCGTCGCTGCTGCTCCTTGGTCTCCGAGGAAAAGCCAACCACGGTGCTGCGGACCACTCGCTCCCAACGCGCGCTGACGGTACTCGGCAACAGCGTTCCCAAACATCCCAGCTACATAGAAAGTTTCGAGGTACAAAACAGCCATGCCGTTGATGGGACCGATCAGGTGGGCGATGGACGACAGCAGAGCGATGTAGGAGAAGCGGAAGAAGACGGCGAAGACGCCCATTGTCTTTGATAAGCATATGATCCAAAAGAACAGGTACGAGAAGACGAGGAGCAAGAAGGTATAAACGAGGGCCAACGGCTGATCGACGACGTGCCACATCAACCACAGGGTGAGCACGACGTACACGACGCCCATGTTGGCCACGACCAAGTTCGGCAGCCCGAATGTGTAGAAGATGGGGGTGGTCGGGGCCCAGCAGTTCCATCATCTGGTCGATAGAAATGTCAGACTTCGCCGTCCCCGTGAAATTATCTCCGGTGGGCTTGTCCATCTTGGCGGACCTCTTACCGGACAGCGCGGAGGTCTTCATTGCAAGAATAGAAAAAAAAATGTTACGCCGATGCATCCGAAGAAACACACTGGGATCAAACGTCCGACAATTAATAATCATCTTTCTTTTCAGTATGATCACTTCAACCATCCACTCTTGGTTGAATGGTTCCCCAAGTGCAAGTTGGAAGCCAAAGTAGAAGTTCTCGGAGAGCTCGAGATATACATCTAGGCGTATTTTTAGGATACACGGCCCCCTTCGTAGATTTTATGGTAATCCTGACATTGTACTATTTGAAGGTCAAATTAGTGTGTCCTTTCAACATTATCTCTTCGTCCTTTGTATTAAAATTCAATTGTCAGCTGAAATATCTCATCAGAATGTTCATGATATTTAATATCAATTTTTTCAAGATTTTACTTTTACCTTTTTATCTTTTTACTATTATCCATTCATTATTTCTCTTTGTTTGATTTTTCTCACAATACATATATCAAAGAAAATCCAAATAAAAACCAATAATACCAAGAAAACTCATAAATGATCACACTCAAATTCAAAATACTTATTTTTATTTTACTGCATTTTCCCGGATGTGTATTTTTCAGGATGTGACAGTTACATTGAGATGAAAAATTGTAATAAAACTTGGTGTAATGTTATCTGCTTCCAACATTCGAAAATTTCGACTCATGCTGCTTTTCAATTTTATTTCTTGTACAAATCACTCAAGATCTCTAATGAATTAACTAGAGCCTTTCAATTTTATTTAATGTAAAAATCACTCAAGATCTCTACCGAATTAGCTAGAGCCTGCGATTAACAGCTGCAGCATACATTTTGAGCAAGCTCATCTTATGGTGCAACGATGTATAATGGAGTGTTTTGTGGATGTCACAAAAAAGATACTTTAAACTGAACGAGGGACAAAACGCTGTTAAGAGTCATCCGACAGTATATTAACTTAAACAAACCCAAAACAGATGAACCATCCAACCAATTACTCTGCAACATCTAGCCTAGCAGGAACCATAATCTAACAGTTACACAACCAAAACATAAGTCTGATCTTTCACATATAATGTATTTCGCCTCCTGTATGAGCTGAGATAAAATGATATATACTTCGGCTTTGCGTTCCCTTTTCAGTCGTGAAGGCCACACACGTCCAGGTTTTCATCCAGTTATCTCCTTCCTAGCCATGCACACATTAGTTAGCCTGGTTATAAACTTGTGATACAGTGGACACAGTCAACAAAAGAGTTTCACATTTTGTTCTACTGCTCAACAGAGAAAATGTGTAAGCAGTGGTGTTAATTCCTCAAAATGTTAAGCCTTTTTCTCACAGAGCTCCTGATCACGCTCATCAAGCTCCATGGACAACAAAGTGTAAGAATGGCTTCTAATCACGCTCATCAAGCTTTTGTGACAAGGTGCATATACAAGTGTTTATCTTTTGTGACAAGGTGCATATCTTTAGTTTATTCAAATTAATTCCAAAACAATGCACTCCATAAACATATCTACGCACTAGCACAGACAAAAACAGTTTCTAGTTCAAGCTTTAAAAATAAGCTGTTCAAGAAGAATCTTTTGCAATTTATTTACATTATATGGCTTATAGTTAGCTGTGGAATTTAGTGGTTGCGAGAAAACAATCCATGTAAGCTGTAACAGGATCATCTTGGTAGTAATAATGTAAAATTAGAATCCTCTTGAATTTGTTAAAAACAAGTAAAGTTTATATTACCCCTAAACTTTGATACTTAACCCCATTAATTAGAAAACCATGCATTCTACCAACTAAACTTTTAAAACCAGTACTTGGGCTATAATGTAAAAATAGAATCCTCTTGAATTTGTTAAAAACAAGTAAAGTTTATATTACCCCTAAACTTTGATACTTAACCCCATGAATTAGAAAATCATGCATTCTACCAGCTAAACTTTTAAAACCAGTACTTGGGCTATAATGTAAAATTAGAATCCTCTTGAATTTGTTAAAAACAAGTAAAGTTTATATTACCCCTAAACTTTGATACTTAACCCCATGAATTAGAAAATCATGCATTCTACCAACTAAACTTTTAAAACCAGTACTTGGGCTGGTTTTAGAGGTGATTGTCACATTGGACCAGAGTATGTGTTATGGTCAGGCTCCAGTACTGCCGGTGAAGCCGGACTAGTGCGCGGGTTCGAGAGCAACAACAGCGGCAAGAAAGGCAGGCGCAGCATGAGGATATATTATAGGACTTTATCTTATCTCAATCAGTTTATTTGTTACCAACTATAGATTATCTTGTTCAGAGGACATCCTCTTAAAAGGGATCAGCTACATCAATTAGGTCCTTAATAAGCAGCACAACAGAAATAATTCTTATCCCTCTCTCGACCCACGGGTGCTCCTACCTCCGAACGATAGTGTCACCTCAGCAGCGGCCGCTAGTCGATAGCCCTTCCACCTCCCACTCATATTGCCTTCGCAACCGAACCTTGTACCATAAGCATATGGCTAATAAAAATGCATTTCTCTCTTTCTCACACTCCATTCTCTCCTCCCCCGTGCAACTCAGGACAAAGGCCTTGTGAACAGTGTTGCACGTTGGTGAGCAAATATAATTAGATGAACTAAATCATATATTATTGTGTTGTTTTATTTTTCTAATTACATGTTAGAATTTGTTTTATCGTATCCATGTGACAAATCAATATTACTTTTAAAAAGTTATTGCGCGAATTTTAGAGCAATAATTATTGGAGAAGTAAGGTAGTACCTCGTTGCTAGGATCTTCTTGTAGCGTGTGCGGACGGCGAGGCTGTATCCGAAGAATACAACCACGAACATCACGATAAACCATAGGAACAACATTCCAGCAGCTTCGCTTACGAAAACGGAGAGCAACGAGCTGATCCCATGCCAAGCAAAAAAATGGAAGGGAGCACTGCCGAACAGTGTGTCATCCGAAACAAGAACTCCATTCAACAAGATCAAAGCCACCAATAAGATCCAGAGGTAGGATACAGCCCACGTCTCAAGTGAGAGCTCCATCACCACAAACAGAATCCTGCGGTCGGCATCAGGTACGAAGACCAACCACACCATGCGCGCAACGACCGCCAGCGACGGCAAGCAAAAGACGAAGGCCGGTATCAGGTATGATTCATCGCGGAGTCGCTGCTTCTCCTTGGTCAACGAGGAATAGCCAACCATGGCACTGGCAGAACGCTCGCTCCCAACGCGCTGGCGGTACTCGGCAATGGCGTACCCAAACATCCCAGCCGCATAGAAAGTTTCGAGGTACACGACAGCCATGCCGTTGACGGGACCGATCAGGTGGGCGATGGAGGAGGACAGCAGAGCGATGTAGGAGAAGCGGAAGAAGACGGTGAAGACGCCCATTGTCTCTGATAAGCAGATGATCCAAAAGAAGAGGTACGAGCAGACGAGGAGCGAGAAGGTATAGACGAGGGCCAACGGCTGATCGATGGCGTGCCACATCAACCACGGGGCGAGCACGACGTACAGAAGCGACACGACGGCCATGTTGGCCACGACCAAGTTCGGCAGCCCGAATGTGTAGAAGATGGGGTGGTCGGGGCTCAGCAGTTCCATCATCTGGTCGACAGAAATGTCAGACTTCGCCGTCCCCGTGGAATTCTCTCCGGTGGGCTTGTCCATCTTGACGGACCTCTCGCCGGATAGCGCGGAGGTCTTCGTTTCATC
Organism: Otatea glauca; assembly: GCA_036346275.1. Taxonomy (NCBI): domain Eukaryota; kingdom Viridiplantae; phylum Streptophyta; class Magnoliopsida; order Poales; family Poaceae; genus Otatea; species Otatea glauca. The sequence continues at coordinate 12,076,341 of CM070732.1, forward strand.
TTTAGACGGCTTGGTCTCGTCAGTGGCCTCCACGGCAAGGAATTCGTCGGAGTGCACCACGCCCTCGATCTCACCGGAGCGATTCATCTGAGTGGAGCGAGGCCGTCCGCCGACGCCGGAAAGCAGCGTGGAGGAGGTCTTCGTTTCGTCAAAGCACAACTTGGTCTCGTTACTGGCCTCCACGAATAGAAATTCGTCCTCGAAATTCATCTCGGCGACCTGCTCCTGGCGGCGACGGGCAGCAATTGCTAGTGTTCGAGGTGGGATAGGCGGAGAGGCGAACGCCGACGGCGGAGAGGAGGAAGGTGTAGGGTTTGATAGCGTCCCATTGGAGAAGATTCTCGCCCTCTTATAGCTATTGACATGGGCCCTTGTTGGGCCCTTGTTGCTATATGGGTACTACCGCACTTTGGTGTATGTTGTATCTAAGATATACGGGTGACCGCGAATGGGAAGTGGCCTCGAAGCACTCAATAGACGTCTGGTGTTAACTTTGGTTTTCCTTGTTCGTGGTACTCCTTTTAGTTTTAAGTCGTAATAAACAGTGCGGCCCAACCTTCAAGAGTATGCTCACTGTCCGGAGGGCTAGTATGTGTCCTACTGCTCCAGGTGTCCCAAATGATGTTATTTTTCTCCATCGAGATAGGTTATAGCATTTTCAGTTCGTCATATCTCGATTTCATCGAGTTTTACCATCGTTATGAAAGATACGGCAATTTTCATGTTTTACCGATTGCATGTTCTGGACAACAATAAAATAGTGCAGCCTAAAGTGACATCTAAATATTTTTACATAATTGTGACCTATGCAAGCCCAAGAATGCAACAAAATTGGTTCTCAAGTTTTGAGGTCGTTCGGATATTATTCTAACTGCTTGAACAATGATTGTTATAAAGGGTTTAAACTAGCCATCTTTTATTCAAAATGCAATCATATTTAGATATTTTTGCAAAATGAAGTGCATAAGGTTGTAGTAACTTATTCTATTTATTTCATGAATTATGGATCAACACACATTATAATTCCTTCACAATCCACGCTTAGAGCCTAGCATTCGAACTCAAATAAAAAAATTCGCAAACAACACATGGATTTTTATTTTACACTCTAATTCTTCATTCCAAAATTTAAATTTAGAAACAAGTTTCATTTAATTTGGACACTCTAACAAAAGTTACGGGTTTATATTAAAAAGCATATAGTAATTACAAAACAAAACTAAAAAAACTCAAGCATCATCCTGTCGCCTCAGAGGGGCGATCGCCTCTACAGAGGCGATAGGGGCCCCTGCAAGCGCGCGCTAACTAAGCGTTAACGGTGGCGGGGCTATCGCCTGTGTATGGCGATCGCCCATACACGGCGACGGGGGCATTTTGTCATTTTTCATTCGGACGCATAGTTTTGAAAAAGAATAAAAATAAATATTAAATAAAAAAAAATTCCAAGCAGAACGCCCACATCTGGTTAGCTGAAATCAACAATGACACCATGGCAATGTGGGCGCGAAGTGCAGAAATTAAAGCCTCGTTTCCCTCGCACAGCCCTCGCGGTAATGGAGCCTCGTTTAACACTTCGTTCCCCGAGGCGTCAAGGCGCAGGCGGGCGTGGGAAATGAAGTTAGGGATGAAAACGGTACGGAAATGATAAGTAAATAGCTGTTTTGTTTCTATTTCCTTATTTTTTACCGGTAACGGAAACGAAATCGGAAACCCCAAAAACGGATACGGAAACGGATAGTGACGGAAACAGAACGGAACGGATACGGAAACGGAAACGGAAAATTTCACAAGAATATAGTTCATGATCTATCCAAAGTTTCAAACATATCAACTTTGAATGGTATTGTAGTTACATAGAACATATTAATAACATTAGCCAACATGGACTCATTGAGCATGGTATGAACAGGGACATGTAAACATTGTTTACCTCAAAATCAACCAACACATCATATTACAATAGCAAATATAGATAGTTTCACATTATAACATAATAGCAAAGTCACGTAGTTCCACATCATAACATAATATCAAAGACATGTAGTTCCACGTCATAACATAATAGCAAACACACATAGTTTCACATCATGCCATAATAGCAAACACATATGGTTTCAAATCGTTAAAACTTAGTTTTTTCTCAAGCTATTTGTCCCCCATATTAATCCATCATATTCTCCTCCTCCTCCATATCAGTACCATCAACATCATCTTGCTCCTCCAACTACAAAGACAAGCACGAAACAATAGTGATGTCAAATAGAAGCACATTAAACTGAATTTTACTTGATTTGCACAATATGGTTTGTAAGTTAGATAAAAAAAGACAAACCGTTGCTATCGAGCTTGCAAAATGTCGCTCAAGGCTATCCCCATCCAACTCAGTCATGATAGATGCAATGGTACCACCTAAATGATTAGTACAAATTGATTAGACTTAAGTATTTTCACATTATGAACAAACTATTGAAGCAAACTAAAAAGTTACCTTTTGATGCTGTGGTCCAATCTTTAATACAAATTAAAGCTTGCACAATCTCAGGATCTAGACGGCTGCGAAATGGGTCAACAACTCGTCCACCGGCACTGAATGCCGACTCCGAAGCAACCGTTGACACTTGAATAGATAACACATCACGAGCAAGCTGGGAGAGAATAGGGAGCTCAACTTGCTTGACCTTCCACCATGACAAGATATCGAAATGCTTGTCTTTTATAGATGCTAAAGGTTGCTCCAAGTACACTTCCAACTCATTTTTGCTAACATGATCTGTTTCACTAATGCTATGCAAGAACATATCAAGCTCATCATCCTCATCAACACTATCAAGTTGAGAACCCACTTGGTGCACATTTGTAGCGCTAGAGACTGTTTTCTTTGAAGCAGATACATAAGCTTGGAACAACTCATAAACAACTTTAGTAAACTTATCAATTTCTTGCATAGAAGTAATGGGGTAAATCTTCGGTGCATAATATTCTATCACATTTCTCTTGTATCTAGGATCAAAGAAGCATGCTACAGCAAGTGCCATGTTGGATTTTTCCCAATACTTGTCCTATTTAATTTTCATGGAATATGCTATAGCTTTGATTATTGGGTCAGAGTTGTCACACCATTCTGCAATTGCAATCTTAATTTGACAAAACTTTCTGAAAAATGGATTCGCAGTTGGATATTTAGTACCAGAGAATAGCTCAGTAGCATCATAAAATAGCTTCAAGCATGCAGATATCGATATTGCCATAACCCAATTATCGGAAGTTGGAGCACACTTCTTATATTTGCTTGAATTTCGAAGAAAGAGCCTACCAAAAGCATCTTTATAGTAAATTGCACTCTTCAACATAAGATATGTGGAGTTCCACCTTGTAGAAACATCCAAGGAGAGACCCTTGGTCACATCCAAGTCACACTCAAGCACACTTCTTAAATTCTTCATACTGCGGTGGAGAGTTCTTGACAATTGCGATCAGATTTCTAATATTTGCAATGGTGGTGCAATTGTCTTTAAACCATCTTGGGCAACAAGGTTCAAAATATGATTCAAACATCTCACATGGAAAAAGATGCCATCACATATTAATAGAGATATCTTATTGAGTTTGCTTACTATCCCCGAACACATTTATCATTTGTCAAGCATTGTCCAAAGTAAGTGCAAACAATCTCCTATCAAGATTCCAATCCACTATACTATCATAAAACGATAAGCATGCATTTTTTCCCGAATGATGCCCTTCTACATGCATGAACTTGATAATCCTTTTTTGCATGCACTAATTGTCATCTATCCAATGCACTGTGATGCACATGTAGCCTTTGTTTTGATTAGATGTCCACATATCCATAGTTGCACTAAAGCGGCATTCAATTGTTTTAAAGTACTCATACGCTTTCTCTTTTCCTCCACAAACATATTCAATATATCTTTTCTCACGAATACGGCTTTTAATTGGAAAAGAAGGACGCAAACTCTTGATAAAGTCCACAAAGTACTCATGCTCAACAATATTAAAGGGATATTCATGCATGATAATTGCGAGATAATTTTTTTTCAAACTGACAGCCTCATCATACCTATAAGTTTCAATAGATGCAATGGATTCGTCGCCCTCACTCTTCTTCAGATTGATTGTTTGTCGCCCACCAAGATAAAATGCTTGTGTTTCAAGTGACTTTTCAAACCCGATGTTCCTCTACTGCTCTCGCATCGACCTTTGTAACAACATCCGGTCTTATTGCACCTAGCCCATAGCTGTACAACATTGTTGCCTTTTTCATCTTTTGCATTAACCTCATACTTGGTGAAGTGCATCCAAACATCAGAGGTGGCTTTCTTAGCTTTCTTTTCAGGTGGTGGCTTACCCTCGCCATCGATCAAATCCACACTTGGAGTTGGAGTAGCAGCTGCAACAATATTTGGAGTTGGAGTAGCACTAGGGGGCTCCAGCAGCAGCAATGACTGAGCCAAATCTGGGGATGTCGCGCTTGCACTTGCACTGCTGCTCCTACTTGCAGCATTGTCCATAACTATCTGTTATTGACAAATAGATTACAAAAAAGCTTGGAATATTGCATCAAGGTGACTGAATCTGATTTCTTTTGGTCAAAACATCAATATATGACCATGTGACGAATTGTTTCTGTATGCAACATGCTCATGCAAATCTGGACAAAGCAACTACTAGCAAATTTTGTCTTGTCTAACAATTTTGTCTGTAACACTAGGATAGTTGATATCGATATGTTTTGCATAAGTAAGCTTCTTTGCAAAAGTTTTCTTGCCAACAGTTTGAAAGTGCCATGTTGAGTGCAGAAAACACAAGAAATGTTTCTATTACATCCTCTAGTAGTCAAGTTTTCTTGTTTTGAGGTGAACAAGTGATGGTTCTTATCTTCAAATGGAACTCAAGTTCCTAGCTTTTTGATACATTGCAGGTTGTATACATATCAAATGCAAAAAATGCACAACAAAGCCACACAATATACCCTTGTTTCTCAGCAGCTCACCCATATCATATATACTCCAAAGGAAGTTGGACTTGGGTTGAGACTTTAGAATACATAGTAGAGACTACAAGAAACGAAATGCTATAGACATTAAACAGTAGCTCGTTTTGTCAAAATAGACTAATAGTACCTCAATTTCGGATAAACAAATTTCGTCTCAAGTCTCAACCCAAGGCCAAGTTTGCCAAATACTCCATTGAAGTCAACCACCTCACAAATCGCACTTGCTCCGATCATACTTGGCAGTGGCCTTCGCCAGATTGTGAGAACCGGTTAGTGCTAGTGGAGTCTCCAACACATAGGTGTAGTACTGCATCACATGAATAAATGCACATGCTTCAGGTTAATAGCTTTCAACAACACGATTTAGTAACTTGAAAATTTATGGTCCAAGGTTCAAAAGTATAACACACAGTGCATAGCTTGGAAATTTATGTCAAGATTTCAACATCAACATTGTAAATCTGGAACCTATCAGTATTCACTACCCAATTATTACCAAGGGTAGAAAAGTGGGTTCCATACAGTACACTAAGTGTATATGAGAATGATGTATGGAATATCAATGTGCAAATTCACAAAAAGAAGATGAATTTCCAATGTCAGCTCTAGGACAGGGAAACAATCCTCCACCACCACACCTGATTGTCAGCTCTAGGATTGTAAGGAACTTGTTGATCAAAGTAAAATATCCATTGCCTTCATCATTTTCCATCCAAATGTCCAGGAATGAGGATCAAATTTCTGTATAAACAAGTACTTGCAGCAGCATCATGTATTTGATTCGCACAAACAAGTACCTTCAGGCGGCGGCGGCGTGGAGGCGGCGCGGTGGGGGACGGCGTTAAGGCGGCGGCGGCGGCGTTCAGCGGCGGCGTGGAGGCGGCGCGTGGAGAGTGGAGGCGACGAGGGGGCGACGGCGGCTGCATGGATCGGGCGGGGCGGCGGTGGACGAGGGGCCGTGCTTCACGGCCGGTCAGGGCGGGGCGGCGCGGTGAGGGCCGGCCGGCCGGGGCCGGGAGGTGCGGCGAGGTTGGGGGCGGCGACGGTGAGGTCGTGGGGCGGGGCGGCGCGAGGCCGTGTGGTCGCGGCCGGGTCGGGCGGGCGGGCGCGCGCGCGCGAGGGTCGGGCCGGGCGCGCAGTTGAGGTCGTGGGGACGGGGCGCGGTGAGGCCGTGTGGGTCGCGGCCGGTCGGGGGGCGGCGGCCCGCGCGCGAGGGCTGGGTCAAGCGTCGCGGTGGCCGTGGCGCGTGAGGACGTGAGGTCGTCGGCTCGCCGCTCGTGGGCGGGGCGCGCACGGTTAGGAGTCCAAGTTAGGAGGCTAGGTTACTTCGGTTCGGATAGTCCTCGTGGAGTCGTGGGCTTGGCGGGCCGGCTCGCGCTGCGTTCGAAATTCCTGCCACTTGTAAACCGAATTTCGAGCGATTCGCTTCGTCGGATCTGACTCTCCCGTTTCCGTTTCCGGAAAAAAATTCCGTTCCGCTGCATCGCTATTTACCGCTTCCGCTTCCGAAAAGGAGCTTCGCTGCTTTCTCCGAACGGTCGGAAAATTTCCGTACCGCTTTCATCCCTAAACGAAGTAATACGCCTCCCATAAACATTGACTAGAGTACAGAGTCTATAGACTCGTGAAGCTCACATGCCTCCCATAAACGACGGCGACTGGGCGGACTGGTGCAAGCTGGATCGAGTCAAAATTAAGCCTGGATCAGGCTCAAATCCTAACTCGAACTTGGCTTGTTTAAAGGCCTGCACATGACAGCTGCAAGTCACCTATTGAGCTGATGGTTTTGCCGGTGTCCACATAACATATAACCTAATGATAGCACACTGACGCAACAGTGTTGCAATACGCGGGCTACATGATGCATAATTGTTAGTTCTTTACTGTTGAATGATAATAGAGCAAAACTGAAGCTGATGAATGATGGACAATTCTAAATCGCAACTTGTTCGATTGCGCTGTTTATGATCTCAACCGCCAAAATGGTTTGAACACAGCTGGTAATCGCCACATCAAATGTACGTATCACATTGTGTTTATTTTTTTGTTTGTTTGTTTTGAACTAGACAACTGAAGTTAGTTGTTTGCAAGGGAAAATGGTGGCTCTTATTACAAGTTCACAAAATCGAAACACAGTCAGTGAGTTTGCAAACTCACCCAATTTCTGAAGTGAACAAGGTTAAGACAAATGAAAAGGTCGATCGTCGAAAGTAGCATCCCATCATCATTTGAGCTTTTCAAAGAGCGCTTTGGTGCTACCTGCAGATGCATATTTCAAACAGATTTTTATTCTCTATCTTGGTAGCGCTTTCCTTTTTCATTTTTGAAAGAAAGACAGCAGGAGCTCTGTCAAATGCATTAAGAAGCGAAGACAGCAGATACAATCAACCTAGAGAGTACAACGATAGCGAGAAGCCCACCCTTAAGCGCTAGGGGGACGGAGAGTTAAAGCGAAATGCAAAGGTGAGAGAGTTTCTACGACTGTGCACATCCTGAACAATGTTATCAACGACCAACTGCACCGATCTATAGGAACTATTGGCAGTGCTTTTCTACAACTATTTTTTCAAAATATTAATCTGTAACTTAAAATTAAATACTTACACATTTATCGATGCATGACCAATAGTCAAAATATTGCCCAGTGCAATGTTTGCGAACAGTATCAAAATTCTCAACTGGCTTGACGCATATTTGTGCATCATACAGCGACCACACAGGTTAAACAAGTAATCGCATAGGAGTATCATGTATTCATGCTAAAACAATTGAAGCAATATCAGCTTAGGGTAAAATCAGACAGCATGATGGCTGAAAATTCAAGTTCAGTATACAGAAGTACTCAACCTCACAACTCAAGTAGGAGATTCGTGGTTTTCAGAGCAACCCATACAAATTCCAGCTAATCATTAACATTCATTACGGAATTGAACTGCTGATCAGAAATTAATGTTCAGAGCAACCCATTGTTCTGTCACTTGATCAGAAATTAATCAGCTGACATGGCAGAAAGTAAAAAATTGAGATGTGCAACTCTCTCAGAATGGCATGACTGAGACGTTTGAACTGGACAAGAGAAAATATTGATACAAATTTGACACAAAAATACCAGATCAAATACCACTTGGCGGAAAATATTGGTTCCTGGCTCGTTACTGACAAGAAAAAGTCTAACTAGGTAAGTGTCCGCGGCGTGCCACGTCGCGACCGTCGCCTGCCACGTGAGCAAATCGAGAAAACGTGCGCACGTCGCTCTCAACAAGAGCGAATCGAGGAAACACGTGATGTAAGCGTTTTTTTTTTCTGAAAAAAGACCTAAACGTAATAATTTTAAAAAACGAAAAAGGACTTAAACGTAGCGTAACACTAAAAACGCAAAAAGGACATAAATAATTTTTTTCAAAGAAAAAAGGACCCAAGCGTATTTTGTTTTCGGAAAAAGACCTAAACGTAAAAAAACAGCAAAAGGACCTAAACGTAGCGCGTAGTTTTTGTTTCTGGAGAAAGGACCTGACGGCTTTTTTTCTCGAAAAAGGACCTAAACATAATTTCGATTTTCCCAAAAAGGACCCGAACGTTACTCCTAGAAACGCTAAAAGGGCATGAACGTAATATATATTCCTTTTCAAAAAAAGGGTCCGAACATAATTTTTTTCCCCAAAAAGGACCTATATGTAAAATAAATTCAAAAAAAGACCCGAGCGTAAATTCTTTTTCGCCGGCTCGGCACGAGCCGCAAGCCGAGCCGGCTTGCTCCCAGCTCAAAGCAAGGAGGTAGGAAAAGAACTCTTCAGGTTTTAGTAGAAGGTATTATGCAGCCTACTTAGAAGCACAGCTTTAGGCCTAAAACCAGTATAAAATACAGCAATGGAAGATTATTCACGTTGGACTCGAATATACTGCTTGGGTGGGCCGGTTTTCTATTAAAATTCACTTGGTTCACCCACCTGTAACCGGATAAGAAAAGGCATGTGGTTTGGTCCATTTATTTTCCGAGCGATATCGAGAGAGATCACAAGTCGCGAGTCCATCTGCATCGAGGTTCCTAATCAGCGAAGAGAGGGAATCTTGGAGCTCAAAATCCCGATGAATTCATCAACAGTGAGCTCCACTTCCACCACTACTCCAATCGCCACTGAAACATGGCCTCCGCAGGCTTCTGCTCCCCCGTCAAGGGATCTTCCTCCGTCGTCTCTCCATCATTTTGGGTGCTATGGGCAGCGAGCCGCCTATTTGATGTTTTGATTCAAATTTCTTATCAGTCACAAGATCTGATTTGTCCAGGTTGTGGAGAGGATAGATAGGGGCAGACCTATTTTTATGATTTGGTTCGGATTTCTTATCAATTTGTACAGTGTCGTAGCTCCAGTGTGATGTTCTGGTTTGAAGCTCAGCTAAATAATGCAATAGCCAACTGTTTTTGATGAAGTTGCGGGCTATTTTGATGATTTTGTCTGAATTTCCTATCAATTTCTCATATTTTGTAGCTCCAATTTGATGTACTGATCTAAAATTTTGATGCATACTGCAGAGGTCACACTCATTTTTATTTATTGACAAGGAATCCTAGTTTCTCAAATCATTGAGGTAGTACTCTGTTTTTCTCCCAAACAGGCTGACCTCCAGGGTTTTGATTTCACTAGTAATTTATGTAATGAAAAGTTACAGGTGATTTTACTTACAAGTGAAAAAAATTCAGAACTCCTAAGCAGTCCCTAAGGCAATGTCGCAAATATGGTGGGGAACCTTCGAATTGGCTGGTAAACAGCACAGCCAAAACTCGTATGTTCACATGGACAGTGTATGTGAAACGTAGGTTGCCCATGATTCCCCAAAATAAAAATTGTGACTAGGTGTAAGTAATTCACGTAACCTAGTAGATTTACCATAAACGGGCGCTGGCTACGCGGGTGCTAAAGGGAGCAATTGGCTGGGATGATGCTTCCCTGCGTATCCAGGTCTCCAACAGCTTATCAAATGGGCCGACGACAGATCTCACCAACATCGCACCTGAACAAACAGGAGACTGAAGGTTCTTCTTTAGGTCTCAATGAAGCCGCCCACAAACAGCAGATGAACTGGAACACATGATACAAGAGCTACAAGTGCTTATTACCATGGGGCAACAGGAAGCACTCAGGTATTATCGGTACACAACTGCTGCTATTCAGCATGCAAACGACACAATGAACAGGTATCCAGTTCTGGTGCCAAGCAGTACCAACGCTGTGCAAGCTGCGAGCAACATACTGGCTGCCGAGTTGATCGCTCGCTGAGAGTTCCACCGAATGGAAATTGACAACAGCTTAGGCATTTGGTGTAAGAATCTGACGCCAAAAATTCAAAAAATAGAGAACCTGAAGTCCAGTTTCTTACCTTTCGGAAACATGTTCACATGCTGGAATGAAATGAAGAGGATATATAGCTCAGGTCCTTCAACTATCACTGTCATGTGATCTGTCCTCCCTCTCTGTTTTAAGCCTCTTTCAAGAATTCCTCACCTTTTCTGTTTGTTTTTCTATTGGTTTCGATGTCCTATCCTTCAAGCTCTACCGTGAACTTTCAACGGCTAGTTTGTAAAAGCTTTTATTATTCTCTCTCTATTGAATGAAAAGCAGAACTCCTGCTAATCTTTAAAAAAAATCTAGTAATTTGGTCAGTTACCGACAGAGTTGTGCCTCTTGAAAGCAGCATCATATAGGAATTCTTCCATGATTCTAATAACCTACGAGAGCTATTTCTAGAACTTTCATAAAAGAAATAGCAATACTTCCACATTGAATTCTCCTGTCAACTCAAGAGGGTATTAGCTATCAAAGAAATTTAATGCACACCTTGTTAGAGATAACTCAATATCTAACAATATCCGACCTTTCCATACAAGTTGGTTTTATCCAAATAGATTGTTAGTTTATCACAAATAGATCAGGATTCTATTTTGATTATATAAGCCACACCACTATACATCTAAACTTGAACATTATAGTAGATTGTCTCCTGTGATTTTTTTTCTCTTTTGTGAGGTTTTTTTACATTAAATCTTGTCTCCAGTTATTTTGCCATGTTAACCCTAATAAGTGGTATCAGAGCCTAGGGTTCAAATACAAGTCACTGCCTCTGAGAGGAGGCGGCACTCGCACGGCAACAGAGCGTACCTCCACCAGCCTCCTCGGTGACGTCGTCACCGTCCTCCTCAGCATCCACGCGCGGCTTCCACGGGATTAATCATTGGCAATTTCTTCGATGATCCACTGTCTACTACGGGTTATTGCGGTAAAATCCGCACATATAGAGTCTAACGTAGAGTTGTAGGTATTTTCAACTCAATTAGTTAATTTGGGCTATGCTTGATCGAGGAGAATTTGAAAAAAAATCAGTTGAGGAGACAACTAAATTTGGTGTTTATTCACCGTTTGAATACGTTGCAATTTTGGATCGCTTCTGCGACCATTATGAAGGTTTGGCAACGTTAATTCTCAGGAATTTGATGACACCCTGCTGGAAGCATTATACTCTTCGAAGTTTTACTAGTGAAAGTTTTGCTCTAATATCAGTTTGAGTTGAAAGATTTAAGTACAAGAAGGAGTTTTCTTCTACGTTGATACTATAACATTATCTTGTTGTCTTAGTTTGATATGAGGGGTCTACTGTAATTAATACTCCATTGACAGCACGATAGTTCCTTTCATCCTGACAAGTTTTGCAGGAACAATTTTAACCATATCATAGAATTTAATTATGGTATTTTTCGTACGTGATAACTACAAGTACAAGTTGCTCTTTTAATGAGCAATGTTTGCCAAATTTTACATTCCAGGTGAAGCATGTCAAATATCCATGAAATGAGTTCTTCATTATTTGTCAAGCACCACAAGCACCACATGTGATGTTTTGGCTTATGGCGTTTGATGATTGAGTATTTGTTTCAGGAGGTTAGTTGCACAGACTCAGACTTTATTGGGGTTATGAATTGTTGAAGACCCAGATTTCTTCATCTGCTTTGTTGATAGCTGTGTGTTTGGATTGACTGTTCTAATCTTTCTCACGACCTTCTTGTGGTTTGCATAATTTTTCTTCGCAAGAAACTTTTGGATAAGACTATTCCAATCTTTGTCTTTTGCACTATAAGTATTTGGATTGACTGTTTTAGTCTTTATTGTTCAGTAATCTTTTGGACTTTTTAACGCACTTGTATTCATGGTGTTTAATTACCCTTCGAGATTTTTCGGAAACATTTTCATTATGGATTTTGAGTTAAGGGGAGGTTTGTGAGAGATAACTCAATATCCAACCTTTCCATACAAATTGGTTTTATTCAAATAGATTGTTAGTCTATCTCCAACAAATCAGAACCCTATTTTGGCTATATAAGCCATACCCCTATACATGTAAACTTGAACATTACAACGGATTGTCTCCCATAGTTTTTTTCCTCATTCATAAGGTTTTTCAACGTTAAATCTTGTCTCTAGTTATTTCTAACCTTAACACACCTCGTACTCATACAGCGATTTTACACACTGAGGCTTGCAACGCTCCTCAAGATACTTCTTTGGATCAACAAGTTTCTCGCCCTGAGATAGAATAACATTAGAAAACTATTGAAGTTGAGAGAACAAAATGGACTGTTTCATAGTAACATTTGGGGAATAGTCCAACCAATGGGGACATTTTAGTAATTGTGGAACCAATGGGTCTTTCTGGTATGAACAACATTTCAAAGTTTGTAATATGGGAGCATCCCAACTTAGCTGGTCACTATTGCAAAAGACAGGATTTCTACAGTATATATTATCAACAAACAGGATCACAGCATTAATTTTCTACAGCTTAAAGATGAAGCTGCGAGCGAGCAAAAGCAAACAGCAACTTAATCATAAGATAACGCACATAAAGAGCTGCAGATAGCATGTAATAACATTTTGTAGTCAAGCGGCTAGCAAAAGATTAGTGTTTCATTCTAGACTGTTGCTTTTGTCCTACTTATTCCTGGAACGTCATCTCTTCCATCAGAGGCATTATACAAGACCTGCTTTGAAAAAACGACGAAAACCGCTCGAAAACTGCGGTTTTCGACCGTACCGCTACAGTTTGAGATTTAAAACCGGTCTAGCTAAAAAAAAATTGAAAAAATTTATGCGACGTAAACCGGTTGAAAATCGGTGAAAAACGTTCGATTTTCGAAGAAACCGAGCGAAAATCGCTCAAAAACTGCTCTAAGGAACATTCAATTGGTTAGATCGATTTTCAGTGAAAACCGAGCGTTTTTTGATTTTTTTTTAAAAAAAATCAATTTTTTTTATTTCTTAACCCTATTGTTTCTGACGATTTTCGACTCGATATTTCCGATTTTCGAATTTCGAACGATTTTTTCAAAAATGGTTTTGTAAACCCTGCTCCAATTACGAAACAGCCAAGAAGACTGGTGTGTGCTTAAAAGAAAAGGAGCCAAGACGCTCCATCTACTCATAAGATGTGATTTAAGTCAAATGCATCTTAACCCTCCAAAAGAGCAAGATAGAGTTCATTATCTGAAAATTATCCTTGCAGATATCGGTTGTGCATTGCAATGCGCTGATTTAGAGCCTACTTACAGTCAACATACTAGCAGCATGCCCATTTCCATTTGTTGATGCAGTTGCAGCAGATTGGACAGCACAACTGCACTACGCCCTAGAAGCATAATCCTGACTCTCGAAGTCAAAGCAAACATCAAGCTGCACACAAGAACAGAAAACCGGCAATCTAACTACGCGATTATTTCAGCCATGTTCTAACCAACAACGGCAGCACCATTCTACCCAAAACCACCAAGCAAGCTCGTCCTTGCCTTTTTTTTTACTTTAAGCCGCAGCCTATCAGAGACCACACAGATCATACTCCTAACTGGGTTCTTGGTTCAAAATGTTGTCGCACAATAGCTCCAATTGAAAGAAATAATTTAATGTTCTAAATAAAGGTCGTTAAGACCTTGTAAACGGCTATTAAAACGCTAAAGATCTGCTTCTTTTTATGTTTATGGATATTTCAAGGTTTGTTCATTTTATCAGACCGTTTATTCGGTTTCACGGCCGTTAACGTTTAAAATACTCGTTTTATCGGGTTGTTTATTTAGGTAAAGTTGTAAGATTGCCATATGACATAGATGAGATGAATGCTAACTTTGCTTTTTATTGCCAATTGAGTTGTTCATTCATTCAATTATAATTCTTCGATTACGTTCACATCATATCATCTTTTTTCTTCATGTCACCATTGTAGACCATTATTGATAGACTTGGTAGTTCCATTCTATATACATGAAAGAAGATGAATTAGATGTTTATTTTATTACTATAAACACATGTATATATTTATCTGAATTTTAAATAGTAAAAATATTCACAGGATAGTTAAAAGACCGTTTACCATATAAACTTAAATGTGAGGTGACCTTCGTTCACTGTTGTTTAGAACATTGAAATAATCTCACCTGTATATACCATCACCGGACAGACAGGTACACAGATCGAAAGAAGCTGGAACAAGATTCAGAAGCTACCTGAAAGATAGAAGGTTAGGGAGAATTGAATGAATATCCGTTGATTGAATCTGTTACATATATAGATACAACAGTGCTACTCTTTCTATAGTATCTAGAGTCTATCTATAGGAAGAGATCTAATAAGGTAAGATGACGTCTAATATAGAAGGACATCAATCAGCACAGATTATGAACATGCTGGCCAAATATGGGAAGATTCTAACAGCCCCCCGCAGTCTCAGCCAGGAGCGTCGTGGATGTTGAGACTGGAGCGAAACTCCTTGAAGATCGAAGTCGGGAGGCCCTTGGTGAAGATATCAGCATGCTGCTGAGACGTCGGCACGTGTAAAACACGCGCTTCTCCCAGAGCAACATGCTCGCAGATGAAGTGGAGGTCGATCTCCAAATGTTTGTTGCGCCGGTGCTGAACGGGGTTGGTGGAGAGATAAACCGCACTGACGTTGTCGCAGTAGACGGCGGTGGCCTTTCGAAGAGGATGTTGAAGCTCAAGTAGGAGCTAGCGCAACCAACAGGCTTTGGCCACTCCATTGGCAGCCCCGTGGTACTCAGCCTTGGGTCTAGAGCGAGACATAGTGTGTTGTCGCTTGGACGACTAAGAGATGAGATTATCGTCAAGGAAGACACAGTAACCGGAGGTGGACCTGCGCGTGTCAAGACAACCAGCCCAATCAGCGTTGGTGTAGATAGTGAGGTCGGGAGACACCCCACGTGTGAGTTGAAGGCCGTAGTTGAGGGTGCCCTTGATGTAGCACAAGATCCGTTTGACCAACTGAAGATGCTGGTCATGCGGATCGTGCATGTGAAGATAGGCCTGCTGCACAGCATGGGTGATGTCAAGGCGGGTAAAGGTGAGGTGCTGTAGAGCTCCAACGAGAATGCGGTACAAAGTCGGGTTGGAGACCGGTTCACCACCGTCAGCTGATAGTTTGGAGCGGGCCTCAATTGGAGTAGCGCAGGGATTGGAGTTCAGCATGTCGGCTCATTGTAGAATTTTCGCGGCGTACTTCCCTTGAGACAGGAAGAGACCGTCAACAGAGCGAGATGCCGTGACGCCAAGGAAATAACAAAGAGGGCCGAGGTCACTCATGGCAAACTAGCGCTTGAGTGTCGATGATGTGTCGCAAGAGCGATGACGTTGAGGCGGTGATGATGATGTCGTCGACATACAGCAGTAGGTAGGCGATGGTGGAGCCGTTCTTGTAAACGAACAGAGACGGGTCCGTCTTGGAGTTGGAGAAGCCAACAGAGGTGATGAAGGTATGAAATCGGCTGTACCAGGCGCGAGGAGCCTGTTTGAGGCCGTACAGTGATTTATTGAGGCAACACACGTGATGGGGCCATGTGGGGTCAACAAAGCCTATCGGCTGTTGAGCATAGACTGTCTCAGTGAGCGTTCCGTTGAGGAAGGCATTCTTGACGTCCAACTAATGGATGGGCCATGTGTTGTTGACAGCAATAGAGAGTACAGTCCGGATGGTAGTTGACTTGACCATTGGACTGAATGTCTCATCATAGTCGATGCCTAGCTGCTGGGAGAAGCCTCTTAGAACCCAGCGAGCCTTGTATCAAGAGAGAGAGAGAGCCGTCGGAGTTGAACTTATGCTTGTATATCCATTTGCCGGAGACGATGTTCACATAGGGGTGGCAATGGCACCAAATCCCATGTGTTATTGTTGACAAGAGCTATGTATTCATCAATCATAGCCGCTTGCCAGTTTGGATCTTTGAGGGCACCACGGTATGTCTTTGGCTCCGGAGAAACTTCGCCAAAGGTAGTGGTATGCAACTGATAAAGGGGAGGTGGTAGAGTACCATCCTTGCTCCGCGTTATCATGGGATGATGAGTAGAGGCACTTGGTGCTGCAGAGACTGGCGCCGAATGGGAATCCAACGGTGTGGTTGGCAGGGGCGTGGTGTTGTGACGGCGACAGGAGCACCCGCAGGGGTGCAGTAGTTCCTGCAGCGTGGTTGAGGCCAGGAGGCAGGCCGCCAAATGACTGCGGCGAAAGAACGACAGTCAGGCTGCAGTCCGGTTCACCGGCTCGACAATGAGCGAGTTCAAAACCAAGAAGAACAGTAGCTGCGCCTTCACTTGAAACAGAGGCACGAGTGCTGCTGAATGAGGCAGGGCTAAGACCAGATCATGTGGGAGGCGAGTCATCTGCATCCAAAAAGGAATAGGAACCACGAAGAGGAGCAGATGTACTGGCAAAAGGAAAAATTAGTTCGTCAAACACGACATGGCGCGAATAGATGATGCGATTTGTTCGGAGATCCAAACACCGATAGCCTTTGTGGTGGTCCGGATAACCAAGAAACACACACTCAATAGATCGAGGAGAGAGTTTGTGGGGCATTGTAGCGGAGAGGTTGGGGTAACATAGACAACCGAAAACTCGAAGATGATCATATGTGGGTGGAGAGCCGAAGAGAGCCTCATAAGGTGTGTGATGTTTCTGGGTTTTGGTGGTTACGCGGTTGAGGAGATAGGTGACAGTGTGGAAAGCTTCAACCCAATACGAAGGAGGCATGGAGGCTTGGAACAGAAGAGTTTGGATGACATTGTTGGTGGAGCGGATAATGCGTTTAGCTTTACCGTTTTGTTGAGATGTGTAGGGACAAGACATGCGGAGACGAATGTCGTGTTTGAGGAAGAAGCTACAAGTGGAATATTTTTCGAATTCACTCCCGTTGTCGCAATTGAAAGTCTGGATGTGTGTCTAAAAGTGGGTGAAGATGTATGTATAGAAATTCTGTAGGATAGAGAAGGTGTCAGACTTGAGTTTTAAAGGAAAAGTCCATAAATAATGAGTAAAATCATCAAGACACACAAGATAGTATTTAAAACCAGAAATACCATTGATGGGAGATTTCCATAGGTCACAATGAATAAGTTCGAAAGGGCGACTTGTCTTTGACATGGATACAGAAAA
This sequence comes from Otatea glauca, assembly GCA_036346275.1. Taxonomy (NCBI): domain Eukaryota; kingdom Viridiplantae; phylum Streptophyta; class Magnoliopsida; order Poales; family Poaceae; genus Otatea; species Otatea glauca. Next base: position 12,093,835 of record CM070732.1, read on the forward strand.
AGGAAGTCAAACATGCTTTCCTAACTGACAAGCATGACATAAATGACGGACATCTTTATTGGACTCGATTGGGATGGCAACGGTGGCATGGAGACGACAGAAGGCTTGGGTGCCGAGGTGTCCCAGATGTCTGTGCCAAGTTGTCTCGGAACACGAAGAGGTGATGAACGCGTGATGGTGAGGTGAGGGCTCTGGAAAAAAGGGATATAGATCACCTAAGCTATTGCACCTGTGAATCACAGTTTGAGTCGGGAGATCCTTCATAGAGAAACCAAGAGGATCAAACTCGATGGAACAGTTATTATCTTTGGTAAATTTTTGAACAGAAATAAGATTAGCAATAATGCGAGGAGAGACTAAGACATTTGAGAGAGTGAAAGGGCGAGGAGAGGAAGAAAGAAGGGTGTCACCAGTGGCAGTGATAGGAAGGGAAGTGCCATTACCGACGACAACTTTGGTGGAGAGGTGAGGGGTTGGATGAATGAGAGAGAGGTTACCGGGGGTTGCGGCAAGATGGGACGAAACACCAGAGTCCATGTACCATGTAGATGGATCTGGTTGTTGCAGAGTCATAGCTTTCATTGCTTGAAGGAGGGACGCTTGATCCCACATTGGGGCACTAGGAGCAATAGGTGCAGAAGGGGGCGTCGACGCGAAGAACGCCTACTGAGGACGTGGACCGAGGATACCCGGATCGGAGGAGATGGCCGGCCACATTTGAAAAGTACCAGTCCAAGGGTTGAACCCCATGCGTGCGCCACTCATGGAAAGGGTAGGAGGTCGCACGCACATGGTGTTGTTGCCGCCGTTGTATCCATCGTGATTATTGTTGTTTCAACGGCCCTTGCCTTTCCCCTTGTTCTTAGAACGAGAGGAAGGCGCGCTGTTGCCGTAGCTAGATGATGACGGCGATTTGGTCGTGTTGAAGTTGCCGGAGGTGTTGGAGAAGAGAACCATGGCACCTTCTATCTTGTTAATCTTGAGGTCTGCCTCCTCAAGAAGTAGAATGGAGCGGGCTGCCAAGAAGGTTGGGAGGGGTACCCGCGTCTTGATGATGGTGGCGATGTTGCAGAAGTTCTCGGACAGACAACGGAGGAGGGTGAAGACGAGGGTGTCATCACGAACGGGTTGCCCAATGTCGGCGAGCGCATCGGCGTGGGATTTCAGCTGTTGGGAGTAGGCGAGGATGGAGAGGTCCCCCTGTGCCATGTTGCAAAACTCAGCTTCGAGAGACAGGGCACGCGACGTCCTGTTGTCATGAAAAGGCCTCCAGGCTCAGCCAGATGGTGCAAGCCGAGGCACCACGGATGAGGATGATGCCGAGGATCTCCTCCGAGGGAGATGCATAGATCAAGGACTTGACAGCCAAGTCTGTAGTCATCCAGGCCACGTCGAGAGCGGTCGAGGCGTCATTGAAGAGATGGGTCGTGGCGCTGAACTTGTTGATGAGAATCTCGAAGAGTTCACGCCACTTGAAGTAGTTTGGGGGGTCAAGCTCTAGGGAGAAAGGGATGTGCGAGTGCATGTTAATGGTAGAGAGGGCGGGAGCAGGGTGAAAAGGTTGGATAACATGGGCTTCGGTAGGAGCAGCCATGGCTGAGGCTGGCAGCTAGCCGGTGCAGAGGGCTACAAAGTTCAGCAAGAAGATAGAGCGCAGGAGATGAAGGCTGGCGCTCAGGAAGAAACAAACTGACGTTGCTCTAGGAGCAGGGCGTAGAAGGTGGACTGGACTCGTGATACCATGAAAGATAGAAGGTTAGAGTGAATTGAATGAATATCCATTGATTGAATCTGTTAATTATATAGATACAACAGGTGCTACTCTTTCTATAGTAACCAGAGTCTATCTATAGGAAGAGATTTTCTAATAAGGTAAGATGACGTCTAATATAGAAGGACATCAATCAGCACAGATTATGAACATGCTGGCCAAATATGGGAAGATTCTAACACTACCGAAGAACAAATTGAGAAGAAGCTCCGGAAAGGTGTACCCACATGGTGATTGAGGGATCCGAGCAGGTGGATTCCACACCACGTGAGAAGGGGAGGGAGAGGGATCTGATTAGAAGAAGCTGCTAGGGATTATGGTGGTAGACGAGATAGCCTCTTGATCCACCCCCTATCATGCTCGGGTTGCGCGGAAGCAACCTTCCACGCTCTCCAAGCGCTGCACCACTGTCGAATTGATCACTCATCTGACCATTTCCTTCATTTTTTTGCAAAAATAGTACCCTTCCGAATTTTTTTTGCAAAAATAGCTCTATCCCACGTTGGTACCGTTAAAAGTTTTGTTCTGCGCTACAGTACCGCGAGAGAGTATTGTTCACATTGAAAGCAATGTTCTGCTCTACAGTAGCGCAGAAACGTACTATTTCGCACTCTCGTTCTGTGAAATTCGCACGCCATGCCATTTCCCATGTCTGGCGAGCGCGACAACTGGCCTTTCGCAGCTCCAGTGTGCAGCAAGTCGACTGGTGTTGCGCTTAGCGTCGCCTCCCACGTCACCCGATTGATGTGGTCCCCTAACATGGTTTCTTGGCCTCCCACGGTTCCTTGGCGTGGAATGTGTCATGTGTCAACTCCTGGACCTTCCACGGTGGGAAAGGTGGCTAGGTTTGCAAAAAAATTAAAAAAAACTATTTTGAAAAAAAAAATGAAAAAAAGGCCAGACGAGTGAACAGTTCACCGCTCTTAGCCATGCTCCGCCTGGCCAACCCCACGCGTGCGCCTGCCACCACTGCTGCCCGCATGCCTGAGAACATTTATGATGAAAAGGCACCTCAGGCAAATAAATGCAGCGATGGTTAGGGCAAGTACAATAGCAAAGCCAACTACTGGCTAATAGTAAGCTAAAAGCCAGATTGTACAATAACTGTCTCTAAAGGTTGTCTCTAGATGTTGTGCAATAACTATCTTTTCTCTTTTGTACATAAATAATCTACATATGCTCCCGTGCAAAGCTGGCTACTAAACAAGAGCCAGCTCCCTTCTCTTTCCTCTTTTCTCACTCTTTCACATAGACCAAAGTTGATATGTACAGATTAAGGGCCTGTTTGTTTTTGCTTTTGATTCTGGATTCTGGCCCCAAAAGCAGAATAAAAAATAAACAGCCTGATTCTAGAATCCGATTCTCACAATCCAGCCCACCCATATATACTAGAATCCACAATCCACTTCATATGTGCTTTTATATTCTAGCTTTTGGAGAATCAACTTCTCTACAACTACAAACATGACCTTTACTGCGGAAATGAATTTGGGGTTTCAACCCTGCAGCTCCCGTTGTAGAGATGGCCAAACGGGCCGGCCCAAGGCACGGTACTGTTGGCCCGGCCTAAGCACGGTACGGCCCAGCCGTAAACGGGCCTTGTCAGCATGGCCCACTCGTCCATGCCATGCTTGGGTTGGTACAGCAGCACGGTGGGCCGGCCCGGCACGGCCCGTTTAATATGAAAAATAGTAGTTTTATAGCTGTTGGAGGCTTAAAAAATTCAAAACAAAATTCTGAAAAAATCTTGAATTTTTTTCCTATAAATAAGTGGCTACCCCCTCCCCCCATTTTCACACTAGCAATCTTGCATTCTCTTCTATTCATTATCTTGTGAAAATTCTTTTGCTCTTGGTGGTAATTTGGCAAAATTCAAAATGGTTTTGCCAAAAATCCAAAAATCTAAAATTCAGCTTTCGGCTTCTGTCAAGAAATCAAGGTGATAATTGTGATTTATTTTTTCATTTTTTAGTATTTTTAAATCATATTTTAGTATTAATAGCGTAATTATTTCTTGTAGTTTGCTTTATGGAGCACAGGGATTTTCCGTCATTCCCAGCTTCTTATTTCGGGATTTCACCCGATAGCTTCTTGCATCATATGATGCTCAAGAAGCTGCAGGAGTTGTGCCATCCTCAGGCTCTACAAGTGCTACTACGTTGGCAAGCACCGGGGCGAAAAGAATAAGACACAATACATCGGGAGTCTGCGAAGATTTCAAGCAGATTTTTGAGACATCAGACGATGTCCAGAGCAGGTATGCTGTTTGTAAATATTGTAAGCATAAATTAACTGCGAAATCTTCAGGTGGAACGTGACACTTGAAGAGGCATGCTGAGAGCTATAGAAAAAAAGCGGGGATGACTTTGAGACAGACGTTGCTACAGTACAACCCTACGGTACAGTACATAACTGGGACTATAATCCTGAGGTAGCTTGTGAATCTCTTTGTCATTTAATCGCTTCTGAAGATCTTCCTTTAAACCTTGGTGAATTAGTTGCGTTTAAAAGTTATCTTAGAACCGCTCATAATCCTAGGTTTTCTGTAGTTTCTAGACGTAACAACTAGAGATTTGGTTAAATATTATAATAATTATCGCAATAACCTAAAAAAAATAGTACCTGTATTTTTCTGTGTCTTTGACATCTGATATATGGAGTGGTAGAGCTAAAGAGGATTACCTTAGTGTAGTTGCTCATTATGTAAATGATGATTGGCAACTAGAAAAAAGAATTATAGGATTCAAATTAATTGATGTAGCACACACTGGTAAAAATATTGCGATTGTATTGTAAAAGTTGTGGAAGATTTTGGTCTTAGTGATAAGATTTTTTCAATAACATTAGATAATGGTTCTGTAAATACTTTTGCCATGAACATTCTTACTCCTCTTTTCAATTCCTATGTTGAATCTTTCTTATTACATCAGCGTTGTGCTTGCCATATTATTAATCTTATAGTTAAATCTAGTTTGAAGAGGTTAGATTAGTATCTTGAACCTTTTCGCACTGCAATATCTTACTTAGATTATTCTAATCAACGAGTAGCAGCATTGAAGACTTATTGTATTGCAATGATTGTGCGTCCGCATAAGTTTGGTTTGGATATGCCTGTTAGATGGAACTCTACTTACTTGATGCTTAAGAATCTCATACCATATGAGAGCACATTTTTCGTTTTTATTAACACGCATTGTCATACACGGGATGGTCAACCGCTACTCACATAGCAACATTGGTATATTGCTAAGTACTTGCTGTCATTTTTAGAATTTTTTTTTAATCTACTGTTCCTTTATCTGGAGTTTATTATGCAACATCTCCTTTAATTGTGCATCATATTTTAGAAATTGCTACCCACTTAAAGAGACACAAAAATGATAATATCTTGTGTGAAGTTGTTTATGCTATGAAAACTAATTTTTTGAAATATTGGTAAGAAATTCCTATGTTATATGCATTTGCATTTATTTTAGATCCTAGAGCTAAAGTTCGGGAATTCTCTAATGTTCTCTCACTTCTAAGTGATGCGGTAGGTACTGATTATTCTAATTATATTTTCAAATATCTGTGCTAACTTATCTCAAGTTTATGATAAGTATGATCAAAAGTTTGCTGGAGTTCGCATGCAGCGACCTCCACCAGCACCCAAAACAGGTAAGAAGAAAACCGCGTGGGGAAAGATATGGGGTGCAGGTGGCTCTTCCTCAAAGAGTTCGACTACATCAACGACAAATGCGAACACATCAAGTGATGGAGAGCTAGCTGTCTATCTCAACAGCGACACTGTCAACTACCAAGAGCAGTAAGAGGAGAACTTCAGCATTTTGTAGTGGTGGCATGAGCACAAGATAACATATCCGGTGCTTTCCATATTAGCACGGGATATGTTAATAGTTCCTGTCTCCATGGTTTCTACGGAGTCTGCTTTCAGTCTATCCGAAAGAATAATCGAGGAGAGAAGAACAAATCTGACAAGTGAGGTAGTGGAAATACTTCTCACTGTGAAAGATTGGGAACAAGCTGATCAACGAGTTCAACATACTGTAGAAAATGCTGAGCTGGCGGAGACGTTCAAAAACCTTAATCTAGATAATGAGGAAGAATAATTGTAATCTTCACTTTTTTTCTGTATCACTGAGCTATTGGCTGTACTCTTTTTTCTTTGCCAAGGTTTTCTCGTGTTGAGTTTTTACTTGGCAAAGTTTTTAACGAGGCTGTCAAACATCAATAAAGCTCATTATTTAATTCAAATTATTTGTCTCATCTTAGAATTTATCTCATATTTTAGTTTTTTCTTAATTTATATATATATTTAAAAAGTTTTTCTTCATCCTTCGAGTTTTTCTAATTATTCTAAATTTCTCCCATTTTTTCTGAATTTTTTCATACTTTTTCTGTTTTTCTAATATTTCTAATTTTTTTCTGATTTTTTTGAAAAAAATTTGCACTAACGGGCAGCCCAACCCGTTTCGACCCGTGCCGGTATGACAAGACCCGTTAGCCTCGTGGGCTGTGCTTAAACCGCCTCTCCGGCATGTAAGCCGACACGACACGACCCGTTTAATAGCCGGGCCGAAATAAGCTATATCATTTTTTAATCGGATCGAGCCGTGGTGAGCCGCCCGTTTGGCCATCTCCAGGGGATGTTGTTGTCATCTCAACTGTACGGTCTTCCTCGGTACCTGAGAAAGTAGCCTTTTGGTCGGCCGGCACATTACTATTTTACACTGGGAGTAGTTTGGTAAAAAAAAATTTAAGAGGGCTACTACAGTGAGTGAGCGCTTAGGTCTAATTTTTCTATAACCTTTGAATCATTACCATCATCTTACAAACTGCTCTGATAAGTGGTTCCCTCCTAAGCATTTTCAGGTTGGTCACATGTGTTCATCATTGGAACAGTTGGGATAAGAATTGAACAAAGTTGGTGATTAAGCAAGGAAAGAACAGCATCCAGCTTTTTTCAGGCCACACGGGTACGTACGTACTGTCTAAAAGAGAGCCTACGACCATTAGATCAGCAGATCGGGCCTGCGAGATCGATCGGCTGGCAGCGACAGGGCATGCAGGCAACAGCTGTTCTTGGCTGGTACCGTGCCCCTGGGGCTGGGATCCATCATGTCCTCCTGTTAACCGCTTTGATTAGCGCACAATCACGCCTTAAAACGTATTATCCCGTACGCCATTAACATAAGCAGCAGCCGTACTGCATCGTGTGGCAGCTTGAGGAATTCTAGAGTACTGAAAATACTACATCCGTATGGACAATTTTTTTTCCCCATTAGGAATCCTTCGGAGCTTATTTCATGCTCCATGCAGTCTCGATCTTCTTAACTTCTAGTCCAGGACCCGCGCGCTGTTGCAAATATTTATGCTGAAAACTAGCTGTTATAGTCTAGTTGGTATGTTGCCCATGTCTTGTTGTTAACGGCCATGGTTCTGACTTTGAGTATCACTGACGGAATGTTGGGCATGTCTATCTGTCGATTTTACGGGATTTAATTCTATGACCTTTCGGTGCTGAATCCTAAGGATTCAAGGGTATGAGCCCATCTCTTGTAGCTCTTTTCTTTAGGGGGGAGTATGGTAGTGCAGGTGAAGGAAGCTCAGGTTGTATTATCACAATCGTATGCAAATCCGTTGCTACTATATTGCAAATTGAGCTAAAATAAATTGATAGGAAGAGAGAGAGAGAGAGAGAGAGGAAGGAGTTGATGAGATGCTGGTTAATGTGGAATTTTTTTTTCTTTAATATTTATTTTTAATGTTTTTTTCAAAAATATGCGCCTGATGAAAAATTGTAGAACTGAGGCCCATAACCCGTGTATGGGCGATCGCCCATACACGGGCGACGAATCAGGCCGCTTTGAATCAAACGGCCAAATCGTGGGCCTCTGTCGCTCGAGACAGGCGACGCCAAGAACGGGCGACAGGGGCCTTACAAGCCTGCTCGCTTTCGCTGGCGTGAGGCAACCACCGAGATGTATAAACGAAGGAGAAGAGAAAAGAGAAAGAGGAGAAGAGAAAAAGAAAGAGGAAGAAGAAGAAGAAAGAAGAAGAAAAGAAGAAGAAGAAAAGAAGAAGAAAAGAGGGGGAAATCGATTAAATCGTTTACAAGGTATTTTTACAAATTTTATAAATCTATTATTTAGGAATTTTACGATTTTGAAGTGTTTAGAAAATTCAGAGGACTGCTTGTTATTAGAATTCTAATGTAGCATGTAATATGCAATGGATTTAGGATTGTGTAGCGTTTAGAATTTCTGATAGTGTTGTTTAGAAATTTCTGATAGCGTTTAGAACTTTAATGTAGTATTTAGTTTTAGAAATTTGAGGATCAGATAGTATTTAGTAATGCTACAAATTTATTATAGTATTAGAAATTTATTGTAGTGTTTAGAAAATTTAAGATTGTGTAGCGTTTATAATTTCTGGATAGTGTTGTTTAGAAATTTAATGTCATGAGCTCATATTTAGAACTTTATCAGTAGTATTTAGTTTTTAGAAATTTGATACTATATAGTATTAAGTACGTTACAAATTTAGTGTAGTATTAGAAATTTATTGTAGTGTTTAGAAAATTTAGGATTGTGTAGCGTTTACAATTTCTCAGATAGTGTTGTTTAGAAATTTAATGTCGCAGTTCATATTTAGAACTTTAATGTTGTATTTAGTTTTTAGAAATTTCAGGATTGTATAGTATTAAGTACGTTACAAATTTAGTGTAGTATTAGAATTTGGTAAGGTTAATGTAATGCGGCATAAATATAATGTTGGCCATATGGTAGGCAAGTCGAATAAGTGATTTATAGTCAATGTACGTTTTGTATATTTTGTAGTACGGTCAATGTACGTTTTGTAGATTGTATTTTAGAGTAATATTTTTCCGTCGGACGTTGCGGCAAGATGTCGGAGAAATTGTATTTCCAAATATTTTATGGAGATGGGGAGATAGCACAGGGGCGGATGGGGTGGATCTATCATCATTTTCAAGAGTCGTGACGGGCATATGCATCGAGCGATAGGACATACAGGGTTTGTTGGAGTGGATGTCTCGGATGTTCGGTTGGATGCCCGGCACTGCTCGGCTTGGTCGAGCAAGAGTGAGCCGAGCGCAAGACCATTTTTACGGAGAGTTGATTCCTATTAACTCGACGCCAACATGGAGGAGTTATGTTGGTTTTGCTGCAGAGCGGGTTGGCGCTCATGTTGTTGGTACAGTGCTACCCGGTAGCTCCATCGGTGTCGCAAGTTCGTGATGTCGGGGTGGACATTACGGCGGAGGGGACATCAAATGTAGAAGGATGCGAAGAGGAAGGCGGCGAGGAGCCCGGAGACGAGGAGCACGAGACTGGCGGTGGCGAAGGGACCGGGGGGGCAGAGGAGACAGCGGTGGAGGCGCGAGGGGTGGCCGACGAGGGGGAGGAGGTGGAGGACATTGTTGACCTGATGGAAGAGGAGGACCGTGCGGATGAGGAAGTCCCTGATGGTGAGCACTCCGACGAGGAGGACAACGCCCCTGAGGTGCCTATCCCTGGTGCGTGGACCAATTACAATTTCGAAGACCTAACGATGAATGAAGGGAACATTGATGCATGGGAGTATCGTGAGAACGAGGTGACGCAGGGGGCCATATATAAAGACAAGGAGGCTGTGATGGATGCGGTGAAGTACTGGGCAATGTCTCTCCAGCGGCAATTCAGGGTTGTGAAGTCCAAGAAGGACTACGACGTGAAGTGCGTAGTTGATTCGTGCCCATGGCGGTGCATGCATACCAGGAAGTGGACGGACATCGAAATGCTCCATAGTGATGGAGCATAATCTGCGAGCCGAAGAAGCGGAGCAGGACACCGCAACTGTCGCCCACTTGGGTGGCAAATGTGTTTATGGTCGATCGTGGACAATCCCCATCCGCACCTCGATCTATTATCACGGCCGTGGAGGAGAGGTTTCAAGATAAGATTAGCTACGCAAAGGCATGGAGAGCAAAAGGACAGCTCTGAAATACGGTTCGGGACGTCGAGGCTTCGATGAGAATATTCCTCACTTGCTCGTGGCAATCGCACAAAGGAACCCCGTACATCCATCGACCTTGCGGAGTTCCTCGCGGGTGGTGCGTGCACCGAAGTGGGTATTGCAGCGGCATTCTTCGCCTCGGCGCATGCATAAATGCGTTCCAAGATCGCCGCCTTGGCCCTTTGCATGGACGACACATTCTCACGGGAAGTACAAGGGCGATTCTAATCTGCGATCGCGGTGGATGCCAACAACCGTGTTCTACCGGTTGCGTTGGCATTCGTGGAGGGGGAAAACACGAGAGTCGGTATCGGTTCGTTGAAAGAGTGAAGTCGGCGGTTGTTCTCGACAGTTCGATGTTTGTGTCATCCATGACCGACATGCGGGGCGCTAAGGGTGATCGTGGATATGCAACAAGGGTCCGCCGTCGTGGGTGCGACAAAGTGGCGGATCCGAGGAGCGGTGGTGTATGAGGCACATGGGTGCCAATTTTTTCCGTCAGTTCAGGAACAAGAAGCTTATGAACATGTTCAAGCGCCTGTGCAAACAGAACCAACGGAGGAAGTTCGACGCGCTTTGGAAGACGTTGGACGAACTAACGAAGAAGCAATCAATGGATCCGAGAGGTACCGCTAGTTCATCAAGGAACCCGATGGTGTACCATGAGCAAGGAGAGGACCCCACACCTTATATGCGCCCGATGCACTTCAAACATCCGGCGAGGCCGGTACCAAGATAAAGAGTTTCACCGATTGGATACGACATGAGCCTTTGGATAAATGGTCCTTCGCACGACGAGGGCGGCTCGCGTTATGGGATCATGACAACGAACTCGCGGAGATTTACAATCAGGTAATGAAAGGCACCGATGCCTTCCATCGGTGGGTATAGTTGAGGGTGTCTTATTAGGGACACAGAGATATTTCATTGAGCGATACAAGACCTCCACAAGATGTATGTCGGACAATCGATCGTCGTACTCAATCGTTGTGTCTACCTACATGTCCAAGAAAACAAGAAAGGCGCAGACACATCGGGTTACACCGAGAGTGGCGTGGAACGGAGATACCACGCAATCGCGTGACCGAGGTCGCAGGGTGCCCACCGGAGAGGACTTCCATCCGTGCATACCCGAGCACCGATTGCGAGTGCTCCCGCCGAAACCACGCCGCTACACTTACCGTGCTCGCACGCCATTGCCGCAGCCGCCGAGACGCATCAATCTGCCGTCCGCTCATCTCCCCGCACTACTACAAGCGCAGCGTTCTCAACACGTGGCATCATGAGGTGTACGGTACCGAGTGGATGGATCGCTCACAACACCCCTCTCCGACCATCGATGGGTACCGGACATCCGAATGTTGAAGATGAAGGTCGGTGTCGAAGGACAAGGCGATTCAAACGATATGGACGAGTCGGAGGCGCCGCAACCGCGGATAATGTAACTTTCCATGTTGTTCCCATCTTGTATTTTTCAATGGACCGTAAGTTGTAATGTACGTTGTAATGTTCGATGTAATTTTCAATGTACTAGTAAGTTGTTGTTCGCATCATGTAATTCTCCGATGTTCCAGCTTAGTAGCTATGAGGATAATGTAATTCTCGACGTTGTGTGCCTCGTCGAACATGTCGTTGTCTTTCGTATGTTTGTAATATGAGTTTTTTTGGCTCTCTGCACTTCGGTTGTATTGTTTGATGAGTATGGTACAATTAGTTATTTCGCATTTCATTTTGTGTGCACATGTATTTACTGACAAATTTGTTGTATTTGCTTTCTAACGAGCCACGATGGCGCGACCTTGCCCTCGAGTGCCGGACGTGACCGGCCGATGCGACCCACCGGTCTAGGTACTCCGCAGAGGAGAACCGAGAGCTAGGGACACTCCGACCTCGGGTGCCCAACGAGCCGCCGCATCGATCCACGCTGGGTTCCACGGTGGTCGCCAACGCTTGCACTCTTTACGCACATGTACTTACCGTGAATGCAATTTAACGACGCATTGCACTACATGCGAGTTGCGGCGGTGGCTTACTTCCTCTTTGTAGGATGGTGGAGCAGTGATCGCCCTTAGCGGCAAAGAGGTCCCACGGTTGGTGCGACCGGTCCTCGCCGCCGCACTCGTGGACCGATGGAGACCGAGACGCACACGCTCCACCTTCCGCGCGAAGAGATGGCTCCGACACCGCAGACGGTCGCACCTCTTAGGCCTCCCCGTGCGGGTCCAGCAATGCGTCGCACGACGCCCGCCACGCGGCACGCCGAGTTGTCCGCGCGCTTCGCCGAGGTGCACGCGGCACCCCGAGAGCAGCCCCTACCAGCCCCTTAGGGAGGCCGAGCGCCACGGACCGACGGCGTGGTCGCTTCATTCACGGTGAGTACCTCTTTCTTTGAGAATTAAAATAGAAGCGCCAAGTTGTCGATAATGTTTTTTGCGAACGCCGCAGCTCGGCTTCTCCACCAAGACGCGGAGGAGGCGGACGTGGCCCGCCACTTGGAGGCATACCTCCCGTTGTTGTTCGGTTGGGTGATGTTCCGCCCTCCCACGGAACACGGTGGACCGCCACCGATCGAGTACGCCCAAAGACATCGCCGACACCCGGTGGATGAGGTAACACACTCGGCCCAATCTCGCCTCGGCGAGCACGCCTAACTCCCCTTGTAAACAGTGATGCAGGTGGTCGTGGGCCTCACCGTGCTTGCGCGCGACGCATGAGGTCCATGGCGACGCCGTCTCTCTCGCGAGCACGACGCGATGATGTCGAGTTCGCCCTACTCCTCCGCTTGTAGTCTTGGGAGCGCTTCTCCGCTGGCAGCTCTGTTGTTGACACGACACCGCACTCGAGGAGCTTTACGGAGACGACTTCGGTGGGTCGCCCACCATGGGCCACCATCGGGTCCGACGACGTATGCTCCTCGTATCTTTTCCCCACTAACGCACTTGAATAACCTTCGCCATTTCTTATTTCCTCGCAATGGAGGTTCGCGCGACCGACAGTGAGGAGGTCCTATCGAGTTCGCTCGAGTTCGACCGCCTCCACGACGAGGACGTGCGGTGGACGCCATACACCGCACGACGCCCACGCCCGAGCACCTCACGGGTCTCCGTGCTTTGCACGCGAGATGAGGCTTTTGGCTCACCCGTAAGGTGCTCGTCTTTGACCTTTGTGTCGAGGAGTACTCCCGCACCGAGTGTCATGCGGCACTCGGCTGCTCGATCCTTTCCTTTGCCGCCTCGTCACGTTGTGGCACGACGTCGCCGCATGATGCATCGGTAGCGGACACGCACCTTCACGATGTCCCGCAGGGACAACGCCTCGGTAAGTGTCGCAATCGAACCTACATGGGCACGTCTTTTCATCTAACTTACGTAATACCAATCGACGTTACATGCGCACTCGGCTCTTGGCGGAGATTGAGGTGGAGGTCGTGTCCATGTTGACGCGCCTAGAGGGGGCATACAGTGACCACCGCCGAGTCCGAGACAGCTTGGGGTCGGGTCCTTGCTACGGTGAGGCGGTTGGCTCGGGCACCCGCCGAGGGCGCGAGAGACGCCGGGGACGCAGCAGACACCACGCCACTTCGCCCTAGCACTCGCCCTACCCCGGTGCCCGTCACGCCCCACGCACCGCAGGGGGACAGTGGTCGACGAGGCTCCTTCGCGTCTCGCCCTACCCCGTCGGTTCCTCGCACGCTCCCACGCAGCAGCAGTGGGGACAGGGGTGGGAGGCTCCTTCGCGTCTCGCCCTACCTCGCCGGTTCTCGCTACGCCCCACGCAGCAGCAGTGAGGCGGGGCTGGAGACTCCTCGTCGTCCCGCGCCCAAGAGGACCCTGTGGTGGTTTCGACGAGCCTTTCGACGACGAGTTCGACCGGAGGAGTACCTTCGACCGACTACCTCGACCCTCTCGGCTCTCGGTGCGCCGCCACAGACTTGGCCTCGCCGCAAGACTACTTCTACGCTGCGCCGCGCGGTCGGCCTAGGAGGGACGTCCGTCCGCTGTCGCCACTCACCTACCCCACGGGCCAGATTAGGAAGCGTGGCCGTGATTGACTTGTTGTACGGATGTATTTTTGTAATGGCTTTACGTTCAAGAAGACATTGTATAACTCCCCGAGTTAGTAACATGACAGCGTTATCACTATAAATTGTTCAAATCATTTATGCATTGCTTGCCTATGCCACACGACGTGACAACACACCAACGTTTCGGTACACCTATCGCCTATAGTAGGGGCGAACGCCCTAATGTGAGGTGATCGCTCCATACCCGGGCGATATCTGCCCTTTATAACATTCGTTCTCACAAGCGGTCTCGCAAAGAATAGCGGAGAAAGAATAGAGGTGAGCATCAATCGAAAATACCAAGGTGTAAGTGCAAAGGGTAAGGGAAGGCAAAGGAAGAAGCAAGTGCATGCCCGCGAATTTAGCGTACAAAGATCTCTTCCTACCTCGTGGAGTCAGAGCACCCATGTGTATGTGCGGAGATCTTTGCGTGCTTGTCCGCTCTTGGGAAATTTCAACTTGGAAGAGGAGGTATTGGAAGTGCCGCAACTACGCCTTCGATCCACGAGAAGAGCTCAAGGATCGCCGCATGGTAACAATCGTCGGTTACATAACATTTGTGAATGAAACTTTGCTAACTTACGCTTCATGCAATACCTCCGCCATCAGGTGAATTTGAGCAGATGGTTTGATACGGAGATCAACCCCGAGGACCAACGGCTTGACCAAGCCAACCGGCAGGATGAGTTCACGCGCGGTTTCAAGAACAACGCGATGCCGCACGCGAGAGGCATGTAGGAAGGAAGCGGAGGAGAAGGAGGCCGAGAGAGAGGAAACGAGAGAGGCGCGACGTGCGGAGAAGCCACGAGGCATGGGCGAATGGGAAGTGGCCTCAAGCACTCAATAGACGTCCGTGTTAACTTTGGTTTTCTTTGTTCGTGGTACTCCTTTTAGTTTTAAGTCGAATAAACAGCCATGCGCCCAACCTTCAAGAGTATGCTCACCGTCCGAGGGCTCGATATGTCCTCTCGCTCCAGCTTGTCCCAAATGATGTTATTTTCTCCATCGAGATAGGTTATAGCATTTTCATTCGTCGATTTGATTTCATCGAGTTTTACCATCGTTTATGAAAGATACTAAATTTTCATGTTTTACCGATTGCATGTTCTGACAACAATAAAATAGTGCACCTAAAGTGACATCTAAATATTTTTACATAATTGTAACCTATGCAAGCCCAAGAATGCAACAAAACTGTTCATTAAGTTTTGAGGTCGTTCGACATTACTCTAATCGCTCGAACAATGAATGTTATAAAGGGTTTAAACTAGCCATCTTTTATTCAAAATGCAATCATATTTAGATATTTTTGCAAAAATGAAGTGCATAAGGTTGTAGTAACTTATTCTATTTATTTCATGAATTATGGATCAACACACATTATAATTCCTTCACAATCCATAGTTAGAGCCTAGCATTCAACTCAAATAAAAAAATTTGCAAACAACACATGGATTTTTATTTTACACTCTAATTCTTCATTCCAAAATTTAAATTTAGAAACAAGTTTCATTTAATTTGGACACTCCTAGCAAAAGTTACGGGTTTATATTAAAAGCATATAGTAATTACAAAACAAAACTAAAAAAAAGCTCAAGCTGGCCGCCTCGTCTCTGCGCATGTGGGGCTCACCAACGGCGCTGTCGGCCGACGGCAGAGGGACCGATCGCTCAGTATGGGCGATCGCCCCATACACGGGCGACGGGGGGGCATTTTTGTCATTTTTTTTTCGGATGCATAGTTTTGAAAAAAAGAATAAAAATAAATATTAAAGAAAAAAAAATTCGGTTAATGTGAGCAGTGAGCTGGGGCAGCAGGAAGGCCCAGGCCCAAAGACGGGTATGACGCCCTCGAGCGATCGGACGGCGCGTATTCCTCCGCGTGGCCCATCGAACGGTCCCTGTTTCCTACTGTCGCCAGCTCATTCCAGCCCTAATAAGCTTTTCCATATTATTTGCCCTTTTCATTTCTTTTTTTTTCCTCTTTCTCTTTTTATCATGGACCACTGATAGGTTTAAGTTGAAGAACTGATTGTGCAGTACCGTTGTGGTTGTGAGCTGTTTTCTTGCACACTTGCCATTAGACCCTTGCGGCAGATCGATCGATAGCAACATCGAGGCCAGTAGGTGATTTTAATCATAATTTTAATTACCAATCTACTAATTTCACCTTGAAACCAGAAGATACTCAAATTTTCTCTACACACTGTCTGTTGAATACTCACCCTTCGGTCACAAAATAGTTGTCATTTTAAATATTAGCATGGTCTTCAAAATATAATGTTGATCACTAATTTATATCATAATATATTTATAAAACCTAATAAAAATATAATATTATGAAAATACTTTACGATACAAATCTACACATGATTTTCATGTATACAATTTAAATATTTAGAAATATATTAACGGTTAAAGTTTTAAAATTTTAACTACATCTATATCCAAAACAACACCTATTCAAATAAAAGCAATTCAAACGAAAACAAGGACTTGAATGGTATTTTCCTAACAGTTTGGACTTTGGAACAAGTCTTCCTCTCTGTTTTTTCTTTTCGTTTCCTCTTTTCCCCGATGCGTATATAAAACCAGGCGCAAGGCGAAGGCAAACCCTCACCTCTCCTCGCTTGGCCACCATAGCCTCTTCTTTCGTTGCTTCCGTTCATCTCGGAGGGAAGGCTTCACGCAGTCAGCACCAGATTCCCTAGATCCCTGGGTAAGAGTTTTGTTTCCTCCCAATTTTTTGGTGCCAAATTCTACGAACTGCATTTGCTGACCCAAGAACCTTCATGGCGCACACGCTAGATCCGATTTGTTCTTGCAGCATTTAGATTCCTTGGTCCAATTGACGATTAGTTGTCTGTATAAACTGAAGAGTACAAGTATATTCATCACGAATCATAGATCAGCGATGTCCCTGAATGGTTCTTCAGCCACTTTATTCATTCTTTAGGAGAAACCATTATTTGATTAAGTTTAGTGTAATTTATGTGTCAATATGTCATATCATATGAATCATATGAAAAGATAAGAAAAAGATGCATAATCGGCCATCAGTTGGTTCTTAAATAATGGATTGCTATTACTTGATCCTTGCGCAAAGGATGTCTATCATGTACTTCTTTGCTATATAACTTATAAATCGCAGATGCAGTGCTGCTACCAAAAGAGAGAGAGAGTAGACCAAGCAAAATCATAGCGTTTCTATATTAAGTTTGATTTGCTGAAATATTCTCTTTTAAGAAGGGAGTTAACAGCTCTAACATTATGCTTCCGTGCGTTTTTTTTGTTCAAATTATTACTCTGTTGCTAAGTTTAAGCGTTTGCCCTTTCCTTGTATTTGCATTAGGGATTTAGGTTCTGTGGCAAATGGCTGACGGCGAGGACATCCAGCCCCTTGTATGTGACAATGGAACTGGCATGGTCAAGGTTTGTACCTCTCATCCCTATTTCTTCATAACCAGCAACCGTGTTTTTGCGATGTGATCATACACATTCTTGCAAATTGTTGACAGGCTGGTTTTGCTGGGGATGATGCACCAAGGGCTGTTTTCCCTAGCATTGTGGGGCGCCCTCGTCACACAGGCGTGATGGTCGGGATGGGGCAGAAGGATGCCTATGTTGGTGACGAGGCCCAGTCCAAGAGGGGTATCCTCACTCTGAAGTACCCGATCGAGCATGGTATTGTTAGCAATTGGGACGATATGGAGAAGATCTGGCACCACACGTTCTACAACGAGCTCCGTGTCGCGCCTGAGGAGCACCCCGTGCTGCTGACTGAAGCCCCACTCAACCCCAAGGCTAACAGGGAGAAGATGACCCAGATCATGTTTGAGACCTTCAGTGTTCCCGCCATGTATGTCGCCATCCAGGCCGTGCTGTCCCTGTATGCCAGTGGACGTACGACTGGTAATGATCCATTCGCGTTGTGGTCATACTTGCATCAAGAGTTTCGTATCTTTTCCTTTTTAGTTGTAATTTGTTCTTCATCTTGCAGGTATTGTGCTGGATTCTGGTGATGGTGTCAGCCACACCGTGCCAATCTATGAAGGATATGCACTTCCTCATGCCATCCTCCGTCTTGACCTTGCTGGACGTGACCTCACTGACAGCCTGATGAAGATTCTTACCGAGAGAGGTTACTCATTCACCACCACTGCTGAACGGGAAATTGTCAGGGACATCAAGGAGAAGCTCGCATATGTGGCTCTCGACTATGAGCAGGAGTTGGAGAATGCCAAGAGCAGCTCATCTGTGGAGAAGAGCTATGAGCTGCCTGATGGACAGGTGATCACCATTGGGGCAGAGAGGTTCCGATGCCCTGAGGTCCTCTTCCAGCCTTCTCTCGTTGGTATGGAAGCACCTGGAATCCATGAGACCACATACAATTCCATCATGAAGTGTGATGTGGATATCAGGAAGGACTTGTACGGTAATATTGTGCTCAGTGGTGGCTCGACCATGTTCCCTGGTATTGCCGATCGTATGAGCAAGGAGATCACCGCTCTTGCGCCAAGCAGCATGAAGATCAAGGTGGTGGCACCGCCTGAGAGGAAATACAGTGTTTGGATAGGAGGGTCTATCCTTGCCTCCCTTAGCACCTTCCAACAGGTAAACCTTACACTTTTCAGTAGCTCACATAGCAAGATTGCAATCTTGCAGTATTTTCAGTGTATTTGTTTCCGTTTAGAGAGGTGCTTTAATGCTTTTCTTTTTTACCGTTGCACAAATATTAAAACATTAATAAAGGGTAGATGGAGATTACTTACCCCTTCGCTTGTTTCAAGATTTGTGCAACTTGTATTAGAAGGGAAAGCATTGAAGCACTGCTCTTCCGTTTATTCATATTAACAACATAATTTGATATTTATGCAAACAGATGTGGATCTCAAAGGGTGAGTACGATGAGTCGGGGCCAGCAATTGTTCATCGGAAGTGCTTCTAAGCTCTGGCTTCTTCATCTTTCTTCACTGAGTCTGTACCTTTATGTTTGAGATTGTTGGCGTTCAACCAGGCAGTGTTGTTGGATTCATTTTATCGCGCAATATTATGGACCTTCCAGACTCTTCATATGTAATATGTCCACTGGCTGCTGCTGCATCATACATGGCCTGCTCCAGCTTACTCTCATGCCAAGTTTGTTGCTAGTGGTAAAAAAAACGGAAGATGTACCACCTACCTAGGGTCATCTATTGAAACAGTACTTGCGCAAGCCACATTGTCATTTCTCTTGTACATTGATCTGCAAGATATGTAATTCGTTTCATTGATCGTTTGGTTGACAATTTCTGCTAAGTGGTCACAAAGTTATGGTATGTTGTGATTTCTCTGGGCTTACCTTACAGATAGTCCCCATCGATTCAGTGCTGTGAAGCGTTAATATGCAAACATTCTGATTGGTCGATAAATGTCCATTATGTCTTGAGCAGATGCCTGATTGTCATAATGATTATGTTCTTGGTTGCATTGTACTATGTTCTTCAGTCTATTTGTCGTCATAATCAATTCGATTATTGCTGAAATGCTGTGCTGGTTTGGTTCCTTTGGTACTGTAAAAGGTGCCATGCTGGTGCTGCTACTGATTACTGACTGCATCAATTCAGGAACATGGGTTGCCCTGTGCCTGGAGAACATGGCCTGCTAATTTGCCTGGCAAGGGGACCATTGCTAGTTGCCATTCTCCAATCCATGGATGTGCTCGCATTGATTACCCTTGGTATGCCCCGTTTAATTGTAGCTTTTGTTCAGGCTTTAGATGTGTAGCTCTTCTTCTTGCTGATGCACTTCCAGTCCAATTTGTCATGCTGTTTTTTTTTGTAATTTGGTTAGGAACTTTGGTCTTCACTATAGAAGAAAGAACAACGGTTAGGCTAAGCCTCGAACGCGGGCGGGGACACGTGCCGGTGTCCCCACCAACTGAGCTAGGCTCAGTTCGCTTGTCTTGCAGCTTTATGGAGTAGAATTCATGCATAGGAAAAGACCTGCACATCACATGTACATCAAAATCAGTTATTGCTTCTGTTTGGCCTGGTACTGGATGCATGGATGCATCATATTATCTGAACAACAAAATAATGTGAAGTGGTAACTGATTAAGAGCATCAGCATCAATGGTGCAGTGCAAGCTGAGAAAACGAGTGAAACTTTCAAGAACAGAGTAACTCAATGTAAGGTGCATCAGGTTCAGGTCATCAGGATAAAATTGCATCACAACTTAGTTGAACGAGAGCATCAGCATCAGTATATTCAGTACGGAGGTTGAATGGGCCCAGTTGTCAGAGCCTGCAGATGCGCGATCCACTCGGCTTTCCGTGACACATCCTCGAAGACGTACTAAAGTTCCAATGAAGGCTTAAATTCAAAAACCTAGCTGGGCCAGTTCTTTTTAGGTCGTGATGATGTAGGGCTAACCGTCTAAGTCACTGCAGGGCCCAGGACAAATACCGACAAGTATTTTCTATGGGTCTTAAGTCTTAACTAACTTCTAACCCACCTGGAGAGACAGGAGAGATGTGTTGGTGACTGGTGAAAAGTGAGCTCACTGCAGGGCCCAGGACAAATACCGACAAGGCTAGGCAAATGCCTGTGGCGACCCAGCTTGCCACTAACTTAAGTAGCATGTCCGGCAAAGACTAGCTTTTCGACCGTTCCAAAGGAAAACGGGCGGAAGCTTTCTTTTCGAAAACAAAAATGAAAACGATTTTTTTTTTAGAAACGAAAATAAAAATAGAAGAGTCAGTTCCGACAAAACAACGGAACAAAAATTCCCGTATAAACTTGTTCAAAAATTACGAGAAGACTGAAGCCCAACCCGGACCAAGCGGCAAGCACCTAATGTCCTAATCCTAGCGCTAGCTCTCAGGCTCTCAGACCTCCCGACGCTCCCTCTCGGTCCTGGCCTCCCGAGTCGGTGCCTCGGCGGAGTCGCCCCCCACCCTAGGCTGTAGCGGTGCCGTCCCCGACCAGAGTCCCCCGACCGTCCCCCACCGCTGCCCCCTACCCGCAGCCACAAAGCAGCCCCGCCCGCCTCCCCGACCGACGGCTTCCACCGCACCGCCACCTCGTCCTCCGCTTGCCCACATGTCCCCCACCGTGCCGCCCCTTCCCGCAGCCGCAGCTGCCCGCCCCACCACGCTGCCCCGATCGCAGCCTCCCACCGCGCCGCCACCCCCTCGCCCTCCGGGCCCCCCACTGTCGCCGCCACCCTCCTCGTCCTCTAGTCCCCCCTTCGATCATAACTGAAGTTCATTTTGGCATGTATGACTGTCTGTTCATCGGAAACTTGTTATACAAACTTAAATGTTGGCTTATTTCTTAACGAACTTGTGCTTATTACCTAGGCTAGGACCTCTGCCATTTAACATGTTTGAACAAAAGTGATGGAGCTGGTCAATGCCTCAATATTTTCACTCATTTGCTGATTGTTATGGCTAACCTATCTCTACCCAACCACTCCACCAAATCTAGCTTCAAAGTACTTATTTATCTATGATTTGTCAGGTCCTGTATCCCCTGAGAGATCAACACCCAAAGAGACCTCAAAAGAGACAGAAATGAAGGTTTGAAATCTTTACTTATCTTCCTATAACCATGAGTTACTGTTCTTATAACTTTTGCTGAAATGTCCTTTCCAGTAAGGAAGCAAAAAGGTGGCTCTCCTGGATCTGGATCTGGTTTTCTTGTGCCCCTTAAACTTTCAGATGATTTAGTAAAATTCATCGGCACTGGTGAGAGTATGTTATCACGATCTGATGTTGTGAAGAGGATGTCGGACTATATAAAAGAGAATAACTTGCAGGTAAATATTCCTTCCATGGATATCAATTTGAAATGCTTAGTGCTTTAGCTACTGATTGATAGAATGGCATCTGTAGTTGTGCATGCAGGAAAATTTGTTGCGTGTCTTAAGGCTTATTTCCATGTCTGAATGTGCATATGATTTGACCTACGGTATATATATTGTACATTTGTACCCATGTGTTGTGCAGTTATAATTATCTTGTGGTTTTTATTTGGAATAACTGGTATATAAAGGTTGTCTAACCTATAACTTTTGGACCCATCATGATCACACGATGGTCAGTAGCATATGAGCTGAAGAAATTTTGTTACGTAACTAATGAATGACATTGCCCTGCTAAGGCTAACAATTGTTTGGTACTACACAAGCATATAAGGCCTTATAACCCTGGTCTGGATCGACAATCATCTGGATCATTTACGAGTACCATATTGATTCTACTGTATTCTTATTCACATGGCAATGCTTACAATTTACAAGCTACCTCAGCCGACGTCTAAGTCTACTTGACAATCTGAGATATATACCATTTATTGTTAACTGCAATGCTATCCTACTCCTACAGTCTCATGCCCATTAACACATCCTATGAAATAGTGTACAAACTTTGATACTTGCAATGTATGATTGGTCTACACTACAGAAATGTTGCCCTCTTTATATCTGCCATGCACTTTTACTTGTCTTTTCAAATGGCCAAATCATTAGGGTGTTGTAGTACTGTCACTATTTCACAGTAACTAGTTGCCAGAATTAATCTGCCTCAAGAAAATAGACTTTCAATCAATAGCTTTTCTAGCCAAATCATTATTATGGTTTTGTAGTTTCATACATATTTTCATCACCTCATTCAACCAATTACAAAAGCCCTAGAATACACACTTCTATCGGTGAATTATTTTGAGAACACGAAGGAATTGATTAAGATGGACCAATCTGGGCCTAAAATTTTCCATAAAGAAAACTCAGGCATCTAGAAAATGTTCATCAAGTTGATGTGTTCGTAGACAAGGACCAAACATCATTCAAAGTTGGTACGTTTGGATATATCATGTACTATGTTCTCGTGGAATTTTCCGCTTTCATTTTCGTATCCGCTCCATTCCGTTCCGCATCAGTTTCTGTCACTTTCCGTTTTCGTATCCTTTTCCGATTTCGTTTCCATTACCGGTAAAAAATGTGGAAATGGAATGACCATTTTCATTCCGTTTTCATCCCTAACAGTGGATTCGGTAAATAAGCAGTGGAAAGATAGTTTTACAATTATATTTGATACACAACTTACTAGATTTGACTCTAACATACAATAAAGTTGATGCTATCGTCTTGTTGTTGCTCCAATGTTCATTACCATCTTCAAGGATTTGGCTTGTTGCAGCTGAGCTTTTAGTTCCATCCTTCTATTGCCTGATGTTGGCCATCTCCTGCATCTTGATGTTCAGGGAAGCATTCTTCTATGTTTATTATGTTATCAATCTAACGAAGAGTATACAGTATAGGGATGAGTATGAAAGGTACTCAACAAATCTATGTACAGCAAAATGAATGACATGTCAACTATCATCTTAAGGAATCATGGTCCTGCCAATGGAATGAAGTTTCAGAAAGCATTTCTTGAAGAAAAGGAGTCAAGCTAATTATTCAGAAATCTATGATCATCAGGCACCCGCAGGGCCTGAGAACTTTTCGATAGTTCATTTCTTGCCACGAACGCAATTCCAACCCGAAACAAGGACTGACAAGCCACAATTTACTTACACTATGCGAAAGTGTGTTACTTTACCCGCAGAAGTCTTGGTTGAACATGCCAAAGCATAGACACCCTTCCTTTGGTGTGTGGTAAAACCAAATATACTAACGCTGATGTAGACAGACATTGTCCATTACTCCACCACACATATAACGTTCCCAAGTAAACCACCAGCAATGGTTCCTAAGTCCTTATGGATGCATTGATGCCTGCTCGAAGTGTTATCATATATATGATCCATGGGTGATCTGGCATTAAGAAGGCGCTACTCTGCATTCGCCGTCTCACACCAGGTCATGTGGTCAACACGCGCCTTGCGGCGCTAGACAACAGTTTTCCAGATAATTAATTGAATAATCATGATCGAGAAATAGACTTGCCTGAAACAAATGGTTGAATATAATCTTGAAATTTAGTTTCCGGGATATGATCCGCAATTGCTGGAACTTCTAAAAGAACATAAATATGGAAGTCCGATAAGGACAACATCCAGATGAAAATATTCAATTAAGAACACGTATGCACATGCTCTAAGAATAAAACTTAGCATGCTATAATATCGTCATTCGCGATATATCGGTATCCTATAGGTGGATTCAACACTTGGAATCATACTGAATGAAGGATGAATGGACACCAAGACATACCTGTATGAATTTCCCCATTAGGATAATGGAGTGAAACTTTTGTTACGAGGAAGAAAATACAATGATCTACGTATACATAAGTGAACTGAATATATAGGTAGTTTAATTGACTCTTGGTTTATTTAGGAAATTATGAATTGTATTTGTAATTTACATGTGCTTGTATATAAGACGGATGAAACTTAGGGTTTTTAGAAAATATTTTATGATTTTATTTGGAGAAAAACAACTATATTTAGTTTAATTTATATAATTTTGTTTATGAAATATAATTTGCAAATATTGGGAGAAAAAAGGATTTGAATATATACCCCTTTATAATGCACCTAAGCATTCTTTTCTATGTCCACCCCAAATAATGCACCCCACTAGAGATAGCCCAACCTTCATGCACCCAGCGAAATATTTTCAGAAACTTGCCTCCATCAAAATTAACCTCTCAGATCTTTCCTCAGCTTTACTCACCCACATCCGATGGCCATTGTTTAATGTGTCTAACTCATCCCCGTACCACAATGATCTCCCCACCTCCAAAGATCATCTCAAGGAAAAGAAAACAAATATCCTGGAATTAAGAAAAAGGAAACAAACGTTCTAGAAAAGGAAAAGACCATATATTATGTGCTAGAATAAAAAATCGAAAGACAGGACACTATACTAGTTAGCTTTTGGGTTTTGGCCGGTCAGTGGTGATCGGTCAAGCCCGGCCCAACTGGGTCCTTCGGCCTGCAGGCCAAGCTGGACCAGCTGACATAGCCGCCGCCGCCTCCTCCCTCCCCCTCAGTTCTTCTCTCCCTCTCCCTAGCATCTTTCTCTACCTCGCCCTTCTGTCTGTTACTCCATTGCCCCGTCGATCTCCGCCTTCGCCGCCGCTGTGGCTCTCCAGTCTCGGTCCCGGCTATCGGGCTAGCCTCCTCTTCATTCTCCTCACGTGGATTTGATCCTCGTGCTCCCTGGGCGCCCCCGTTCTTTGTTCGGGCCACCGGGGTCGCCGACCCTTTCTGGCATTGCCGCCGGTCCTCCTGCCTTCGGTGGTGGCGGCCGCCGCTCCTGGGACTTCCTCCAACACCGAGCTGCCCCGAGCTCGCCGCTGTGGCCTTCCCCTATCCCCCCTTGGCTCGGTACCGTGCGGCCTCGGGCTAGCGTCGTCGCCGCCCGTCGCAGGCCATGCTTGTCGGTTCGACCGCTGTCGTGGAGAAGGCGAGATGTCCCGCACCCTAGCAACTCTGACGGTGGCCGCCCCTAACAGTGAGTGCCTTACTCTTGCTCTGTTAGTCTGATTCGGTTGTGCTTGGGCTATGAATGCAATGGTGGTGGTGGTGATGAACTGAGGTGGTTGAACATAAGATTGGGCTTGCTATTATGCCAATTGGGCTAGTTATGGTGGTTGTCTATATGCTTCATGTATGCACGCCTTGCTTTAACGTAAACAAGAATTTGAGCAATAGAATCAATCATCACACTAGCATGTATTGATCCTTATTCACTATAGTTCACTTCACACTAACATGAATTTGGTCCTTATCCATTTCACTGTAATCTTGCTAGCATATTTTGGCTTGACGTCAATATTTGGTAATAAGTCTAATCTAATCCTATCATGTCACTAAATCAAGAATTAAACATGTATGTAAGCCCATTCCTATAATTTTGGTATCTATAGTATAAATATGGTTCTCACCTTCACGTGCCCTATTCAATTTTCCATGTCATATTGTGCTTGCATGTCAATCTACTCATTTTTATTCATATTATTATTGTCAAAGATCACCAAATAAACTCTATTTACATGGACCCTTATTCATCTAGTCATACGAAAATGTATCACCACACAAATGCAATCATAGAACATCATATGCATGCACATGACTACATGCTCACAGTGGATCTAGATTTGATGTCCACCTTGTTGTCTTGGTGGCCGATTGGCTATGTCTTGATGACTTGTGCTTAGTATCCATGCTAGATTACTCACTGATTTCATGAATTGGAAAACAACACACTAGCATTACGGTTCCTTAGGTGAATTGCCTACTTGATGAAATTGAACCTTAGACAAACAAGCATAGCAATGTTGGCACAGGGTCTGAGCATGCTGTCTAATTATTTCATCAAGAATCACACTAGCATGACATTGTCCTTAGTGTGGTCAATCAACCATGTAATCTATGTATATCACTTAATCCTGTCTTTAACAACATCATGAGCATGCATGGTAATTAATGAATATGATCCCTGTGACCTTTCAATTGGAAGAATAATCATCAATGTACATAAAACCTATTCATGCTGGTATTTTGCTTGAACTTGAATAAGAGTTAGCCATTGTGTAACTACTACTTTCTAGTACTTATAGTATGGATTCTATGTAAGTTTGAGATATTACAGATTTTGGGTTCTTGGTTGTTTATGCTGATTAACATGCTAAGTGCACCATTTTCATATTAAGAGACATAGATTAACTGAATAGGTAGTTATACTAATTAACTCTACAAACATGGTAATAACGAGGAAAAATCATATACTGATCCTAACCACACAATTTAGACATGTTCTATTATGATTTGGCTTGGAGGTCTCAAGGATTAAACATGGTCTTTGCATGGTTATTCATCTAAACATAGAGTAGTTGTCGGGACCCGAAATATGATTCCGACCCCTATGTGTGTACTGTGCTAGTCCCACAATCAACTGCTAGCAGCCACACATCCAACATTGATATATCACATCCATAGACGAGAAATAGCAACAGAGTAGCACATATAGATAACACCGAAATATAGATCTACATGACAAGTTTCTACAAAACAAGAGCTGACTGGCCAAATAGTTCGCATGGAATAAGGTTGACAACGAAAGTAAGGATAATGCGGCAACAAAAGGCACCAAAAACCAGTGAGTATGTCTCAGCCCAACCACATGCAACTGACTAGGATTAAACCTTAGCAAGCGGCGTCATCGTTGCCTTAGACACACATGCAAGGCTATGGCAATTAGAAAGCTAAACCTATCCAGTTTACCATTTTGGACAATGTGATCTTTTATTTGCAATATGAAGTAATAGATTGCAATCGGAAGTTGTAAGAGCATTCGACATTGATAGGCGAATAATAGTAAAGCATAATCAACAAATTTAAACAAGTGGCTTGCTGCCCTAAAAACAAAATATCGGCAAATTCCCTTTGTTGGCCAAGCTACGCATGGATTCCCTATCCATACTTACCACAAACCATTTTGCAAAACACAAAACTACTTATTGTGGAATATAACCAAGCGATATCCATAACTGGGGGTACGACTACTCCAATAGATTTACACTCTGCAGAAGGTTGTATAACTTTACCCACACGGCGTAAACATTCCACAATGTTATACATGTCACGTGATACCATAGGTATCCAATTTGAGAGTTCATGACGAAGCTTTTACATTACTAATCCTAACAACAACCGCGCTATGATACCTTCCTAAGATGTGTAGTGCGCTCCAACATCCCAAGACTCGTATGTTGTGATGGTAAACCGTGCTTGAACCGGCAAGGTCCCTACGAACATGGATGACCTCCATGCCTACACTAGCCCAAAATCTACAATCTACCACTTGTGGTTTTGTTGCTAGAACACGGTAACTAATTATGCTAAGGGCTTCCCATAAATGCGCATGTGGTTTTATGGAATACTTGGGTCTATGGCACAATAGATCGGTCCTTAGCGACCTGGGCGAAACAACCACAAATCAAGGTCTTGTGCACATGCACCGGTCTCAACCAACATCCACCCAAGTCTAAAACAAGTTTTCAGATTTTATTTGTTACCAAATTAACAGAGGTATACCCCTCTGGACATATATAACATGTTCCCCCCTGCTTGAGCAAATTAACAATTTTCCAACCTATACATACTAGTATCGATATCTAACCAATGCTAAGCATCAACTATTCCACCTATCTACAAATTCCACGATATATTACCGGAGGATAAATACTAAAGTAACAGCAGCAAGGATGGCAAAATATTATGGTAGGATCAATGCAACAAGTAGGAATAACTACCAACTACACCAATATAGAAATTTTACCGAAAATACATGCATGCACATAGATTTGAAAAGCAACATACATAACAGTGAAATATGGGATCAAATATGGTCAAAGTAGGTGCTTTCCTTGCTCGTTGAACACTCGGTCTTACTCTAGTTTGTCGACGAAGTTTTCCAAAATATCGGTATGTACACGCATAACACCAAATAGCACAAATAAGAGCCAATAAATTCAAAAGGAGGCCAAATTCAAATATTTTTCAGATTATGAAAATTCATAATTTTAGAAAAAAAATTAGAAACAAGTTTCACTGAACTTGGAGCTCATATGTAAAAGTTATAAGCATTTGAAGTTTGTTCTGTAAAGAAAATACAGAAAAAGAAAAGGTGACAATGACTGCTGACCTGTGGGTCCCACAGAGCAGATTTTCTCAATTTATAAAATTCCAAAAAAGTATTTTATTACTGATGGGCCTGTCATGCCAGTCTCTAAATTCCGTGCGGCTTCAAGGGTATATATAGAGATACAAAACGACTCGGAAAGCGCAGTAACCAGGAGGATTTCTTACAGTACACTATTAAGAAATGTACAATAATTTTCCTGCAAAGGTGTAGTAACAAGGGGGATTTTGTGTAGTAACACTGCTTAGAAGAGTGCAGTGCAGAGGTGCAGTAACAAGGAAGATTTTGTGCAGTAACACTGCTAAGATAAGTGCAGTAATTCCACTATGATGGTGTCGGGCCACGAAGGAAAGGGCAAAGAGCGGGGAAGGCTACAAACGAAACAACGGAGAGGCTTCTAGGAATGTTGGTGATGCGAAGCACATGCGGCTCGGGACTAATGATCACCATAGTGATGTGACAGCGATTCCCATGGTTGCGCCATGGGTCGTGACGGTGACGAAAGCGAAAACGACTTGCCCGAGAAAAAACAAGGAGCGTTCGGGCATCGGTGACTAACCATGAGCGCATCGGTGATGTTGGCAGCATCAAAGCGGCACCGAGACGGCTTAACGACGGCGAGTGGGCTACGGCGGAAGGTGGCTCGGGGTGTAGTGAACTCGGCGAGGAGAAAGACTACAAGAAGAGACGCATAAGCTTACATGCACACTACGGATAGTGAAAATGGAAAGAATAGACTAGCGACTCACCGAAGCGGCAAGGAATGGCGAAAATGGCAGTGGCGGATGGTAAGAACACATGCTAATCATTTTCAGATTTGACAATGTTCACATTCTTGCCAAAGAACTATGACAACTCTTTATAGGGACATGATACTACATAAGGACCTTAGCATCTAGCTCAATGATGATTATGAATCTGAGAGCAATACACACATATAACCTATGCATACTAGTTTCCATGCCAACATATAAATCAAGCATTTCAAGAACACATTCATCACACAACATTTAAAACTTGAGAACTTGGAAGTCATTTAGTTTATGGAAATCTGAAAACATTTTATTTTGTGAGACCAAAATCTGTGGCTAACTATGGTCTTGCCACCTCATGCAGTGAGTTGGCAAAAAGGGTAAGTTGGTCTTTTTCACAATTCATGGCATGGACGATAATTTACCCAAACTAGTTATGTAAAAATGATTTTTTTTCTATTGGTAATTCTTGGAGATCTTGGAAATTATGGAAGCTTGACACCTATGTGCATGACTAAGCATATTAGGCCTTTTGTACATTTCACAATTGATGGCATGAATTGTAACTTTAGGCGAAAATAGTAGGGATGCCTTAGTGTTGAAGGGATGTTCATTGTGACCATTTTACTTCTATTAACTATTTGTATTTTTACCAAGGGCATGTTTCATCATTAAGTTTCGGTTTATATGTAATTTCCTAAAAATATGTGGTCTTTATGCATAATGTTGATCCAAGGGTCTTCTTGTAATTGTGGCATAATTGGATCATTTTTGAAATTTTTTTTGCTGAAATTTATTTCTACCTTCCAATTAAATATTTTGGCTATTCTTTGAATTGTTCTTTCTACTGCAATTGTGCCCTAGTGTGTCGGCGTAGTTGTAGTAGCCTGCATGAATTTAGAGAAAAGCTAGTTTTATAATATAGTATTTATAATTTTCTAAAACAAATCATGTGTTTGGTCTCCTAAAGTAAAATTCTGTGCTCACAGAGTATACAGATATTTATTTGAAAATTATTTTCAAAGCATAGTTCTTTTGATAAAAGGCTGATGTCATGCAAAAAGCAATCTAGTTGATGCCTAGAGGAAAGAATAGTCTCTAAAGGAGTTCAGGGTCTTCCGAAACTATAATTAGTCAATTAGTTGAACGAATGCTTAAGTAAACCCATGACAAATGACCAACGAGTGACTACAATGAAATACAAGAAAAACCATTGACTTAGTATAATAGGGTTTTTGCTAGTACCGTGGCTCAATTAACACCCCTCCCTAGCCTGTGTGATGTAGCCAACACCGTAACTAAACTTAGGCGAATTTTTTTTGGTACCACTAGTTTAAGGTTACCCTCAAACTAAAATACTTAATAACACCCTCCTAGGATGTCATGTGTCATCTTCTCCATCCACCTCCACCTTCCCCCTTCCCTACTCGCTTCCCCCACCTCCCATTCCTTCCTCTCTAACAAAAAATTTCAAATTAGAAAATTTTAACTTTGAAGATTTTAAATAGTAAGTTTCAACTTGAAAAAAAATAAACTCCAAATTTTCAACTCGAAAACTTTTAAATAAAAAAATTTCAAATTGAAAGTTTCATCTTGGAAATTTCAAATCAGAAATTTTCAGTTCAGGAAAATTCGAAATGCACGAAAAATTTCTAATCAGGAAATTTCAATACCGGAACTTTCAACCTGGAAAATTTCAACTTGAGGAACTTTCAACTGGGAAATTCAAATCGAGAACTTTTAACTAGGAAAATTTCAAATAAAAAAAATTCAAGTGAGGAAATTTTAGAACTGGAAATTTCAAAAACTTTCGATTCAAAATTTTTTGGTTCGAAAAATTTTAGTTAAAAAAAATCAGTTCGAATCTTACGATTTGAAAAAAGTTGTCCCAAAAACTTTCGTTTCATAAAATTTTGATTCAAAAACATTTGAAAATGGTTAAAAAATACTTAATTCAAAAAATTAGGGGAAAACTTGAAAACTTTTTTTAGTTTGAGGGAAAGGGAATGGAAGACAAAAGTGGGATGAAGTGGGTGCCGTCATGTGTCGCGACTCGCGACAAGAAAGCCTTTGAAGCGGAAGGGAAGTGAGGTAAGGAAGGGGGTGCTGCCACATGTCACAATGATACGACGTCCTCAACAAAGATTTGGTGAGTGCATCCTCAAATTAGCAATGGGAGCCTCAGGTACCACTATTTTGAGGTTACCCTCAAACTAAAATATTTAAGGACATCCTCCTAAGATGCCATGTGTCATCTTCTCTATCCACCTCCATCCTTCCCCTTCACTCTCACTTCCCCTACCTCCCATCCTCTCTAACACAAAAATTTCAAATTAGAAAATTTTAAACGAGTTTTTGTTTGAAAAAAAATTCAACCCAAAAAATTTTAATCGGAAAGTTTCAATTCGAAAATTTCAAATCAGAAAATTTCAATTTAGAAAAATCCGAATCGCTCAATTTCGAATCAGGAAATTTTAATTCGGGAACTTTCAACTTAGAAAATTTCAACTCGAGGAACTTTCAACTTGAGAAAATTCAAATAAAAAACTTTCAACTAGTAAAATTTCAACTCGGAAAATTTTAAATAAGACAAATTTCGGGTGAGGAAATTTCAAAAAATTTTGATTAAAACAATCGGTTCAAAACTTTTGATTTGAAAAAGGTTTAAGTTTGAAAAGTTTTGACCCAGAAAATTTCCAGTTCGAAAAGTTTCAACTCAAAAAACATATGGTTTGAAAATATTTGATTCAAAAACATTAAAAAATGGTTAAAAATACTTGTTATTCAAAAACTTGGGGGAAATTTTGAAACCAATTTCAGCTTGAGAGGAAGGGAACATGGGGGGAAAGTGGGATGAAGGGATGCCATGTCGCGACGAGAGTGCCTTTGACGGGAAGGAAAGTGAGAGAAGGAAGGAAGTGCTACCATATGTCACAACGAAAGTACATCATCACCAAAGATTTGGTGACACCCTCAAATTAGCAATTCCATTACCATCATGGCTAAACTAGTCGAAATTCAGGTTGTTACAATACGCCCCCATCGTCAGCTGCTACCACCGCTTCTTTGCAAGGCTGACACGACGACCCCGCACTTTGTACCCCGCCTGTCAGCCAGAAGAGAAAGAAGGTCAGTACAAAAAGCACGCAATGCGTCGCTTAAAACTATTAGTTCATCCTCCTGACTTTCTGTTTAATAAAACATTTTTTAAGTCCTTGTGTTCGACACAGCCGAAGACTAGGAGGAGAGACCAGAGGGAGAGAGAGGGAGAGAGAGAGACACGTCAGTGCCGCGATTTCTCTTTCTCGCCAGATGCGCCACGCTCCAATCATCTTCCCCCTGTTCTCTTTTCCGCCCTAGATGGTTTTGTTTAGGGGAGAAAGTCCATCGTTATTTTGTTCTTGCGTCTTAGGCCAATGTGTTGTTTCTTGTGCCATAGTGCGGAAATCTTGGATGAATTAGGTGTTTGTGTTACTCATGTTCCTTCAGAAAGTGGTTCGGTTATAGAAGTGTCTTATTGGATTTTTACATATGGCAATAAATTTGCTTATGAGGAAATTGATGATAGATGGGTAAAGAAATTCATTTTGTTCCTTTGGTCCCTCCAAGACATCAGCTCTTTTAAGTTTCTGTGTTGGATTTTTAGGGGCTATCTGAAGGAATAATTTATTCTTTTCCATGATTCTCTTTTGTACAAATGATTTGTGTACATGCTCATTGTTTCTAGCTTGCAGATTTCTTCCTGTTGCAATCTTGGTTGCATGTTAAACTTTGTAAATTTGATGCTTGTTATGTTACTGCTATTCTAAAACTGTTATATGGGTAGCGTATTTGCGATAGAATCAATGTTTCGGGGGCAGAGAAGAGGATTTCCTCTGCATATTCTCCTTTAGATGACTGCCCACTTAACCACAGGGTTCCAGTTTGCTGTCAATTAATCCATAGCTGAAGCACAAAAAGGCTGCAATATTTGCTAGCACTAGTGATTAGTTAGTTGCTACTGCACAATAAAATGGGTTAACCCAGCAAGTTTGATTTGTAGCTCTGATTGCTTAATGTCATGCAGTTTGCAATACTGTATTCTTTTTAGTACTCCAGTGTTCGTTTGGTTGATTTTGCAATTTTTGCCACTCCAGCCCGTGGTTGTGATAACATCAGGAGGAATGATAACCTCTATGGTACAATTTGCATCATAGTTACCGGATTCGCTAAACCCCTGCGAATCAAGAACCAGAGTCGTCAAACCCGAACCAATTTAGGGTACTGGGTTCATGTTCGCAGTGGAATTTGGAAGAAAAAGTGGAGAATTGCGAACCCGAATCCTGTACCGCGGCTCGGACGAACTGTGTTTCTGGTAACTATGATTTACACAATGCCCATATTCAATTTGATTTTGATTTAGGTGACCCTGATGAAATTGAAATTCAAATACTAGCTATGTTGTGTGGTTCCAAACATCAAGAAGTACACAAATGTGCAATATGGATGTGCTGGGTTTTCAATAATTTATCCCATATTTCCTTTCTCAGGTGATATCGTGATATTGATGTGAAGTCCTGTGGCACTTCCTGGAACTTGTATATGGTATTAACAAGAAGTATGAGTGTATGAGCGATCCTTTTGGGCAAATGGAAGGCAAGAACCTACCCCCCGGAAATACGATGCAAGGAGCTCCTTATGGAAGTTTAGACTTACATGGTAACTCCTTGCAAATGCATGCTCCAAATTCTGGAAAACAGGTCTTCAACCACTCTCAGATGCCAGGGAATTTCACAGTTCCTGTGAACCGGGTTACAGAGCCTGATAACTTGTCTAGATTTCAATTTGGAGAACATGGAAAGGCTGATCACCACCACCACCACCACCACAGTCATCACTCAAGGAACTCCATGAGTGATGATGAGGAACATGATATGACCGAGGATGCTACAGATAGTCAGAGTGGCAAAGGCAAGAAGAGCTCTGCATGGCATCGGATGAAGTGGACAGATTCAATGGTTAAGCTTTTGATTACTGCAGCATCTTACACGGGGGAGGATCCTGGAGCTGATTTAAGTGGTGGGAGGAGGAACTTTACAATGATGCAGAAGAAGGGCAAATGGAAAGCAATATCAAAGGTCATGGGTGAGAG
Organism: Otatea glauca; assembly: GCA_036346275.1. NCBI lineage: Eukaryota > Viridiplantae > Streptophyta > Magnoliopsida > Poales > Poaceae > Otatea > Otatea glauca. The sequence goes on from CM070732.1 coordinate 12,128,208, forward strand.
AGGCTGCCATGTGTCACCGCAACAGTGCGAGGATAAGTTCAACGACCTCAATAAGAGATACAAAAGGCTTACGGATATCCTTGGTCGTGGTTTTGCTTGCAATGTTGTGGAGAATCCAACACTTCTTGATTGCATGGATAATCTTTCCGATAAGATGAAAGATGATGCAAGGAAGATATTGAGCTCTAAGCACTTGTTCTATGAGGAGATGTGTTCCTATCATAACAACAACCGTGTTAATTTGCCTGAAGATCCCGCACTTCAGCATTCACTACAACTTGCTCTTAGATCTAAAGAGGAGCACGATCCAAGGAGGGGTGCAAGTGGAGATGCTGAAGAAGATGATCATAGTGCAGATTCTGATTATGAGGATAATGACGAAGAGCATCAAGCAGTTCATACCAACATGAGGGGTCCCTCCGTGAATAAAAGGATGCGTCATATGGTGGATCATGGTGATGTGGGTTTTATCACCTCAAGCTCGAATGACGGTAGTGGGAGGTCTGATCCCCATGGCATCATATTGGATATCAACAAAGTTTTTCCAGATGGAACCAACTTGGCTTTGGTGCAAAAGGACTTAGCTTCCCAAGCAGCAGAGCTTCAAAAACATCACTTGCAGATTGAAGTAAAGGCACTGGAACTCACCAAGCAACGTCTCAAATGGGAGAGATTTAGGAAGAAGAAGGACAGAGAAATGGAAAGGATGACATTGGAGAATGAACAAATGATGCTTGAGAATAAGCGTTTGGTGCTTGAGCTAAGACACAAGGAGCTAGAGCTTGAGTTTAAGCTAAAAGGCAGTGGCAATCATGCATGATATTTATTTGTTCAACATTCCGATTTGTAATACGGTATGCAAGTAAATGGGCTTTCGAGCTATCTTTGCTCAGAAAATGCTCAATACTCATTATTTGAATAGCCTTTCCTTGGAGTTTTTTCTTACCAAAGTTTTTAGTTATAATGTGCTGCTAGATACAGAAGTCATGCACTTGTGCTGTTTCCTATTGATATAATCTGCACTTTTTTCTTTATATTTCAAAGCTCCATAAATGTTTCACATTTTGTAGAACTACAAACATCAGTCTCATGTTTTAGTTAACGAGCTATGTGATCCTTGAGATGCCTTTGATGATGTACATACAGGGTTTGCAACTTTGCATATAAGAAAAGCGTCAGTTAGATCATCAATTTGTGAGTGATTGCACTAATAGTTTCTGTGGTAGTAATTGTAGTCATACACGATATATGATTACTGAATAACAGAGTAGTTAAAGATTAAAAAAAAAAAAGGAAGCAAATGTGCCACCAATAGTGATGCTGCCTTGATTGGGTATCCTACATAGCTGGGTCTCACTATCCAAATTTTACGTTTACGTTGGTTTTTTTACCTGGTTGTAAATATTGCTGTCCATCTTATATATTCACTGGATGACTGTTCTTACTTCTGTCTGGAGAAGTTGTAAATAGTAATTTCTGCGGAACTAGTAATAGGACGTTTGTTAGCCTGACAAAAGTAGCTAGAGCTTTGACACTTGGGCCGACGGTCGTTCTGTTTCAAAACCCAAGGTTTGATCTATTAGGGTGTAAAATACACTGTTACAGAAAGCTTACTCAAAGTTTAGTAGTGAATGCAGGGTGATCTCAACCTTCATAAGTGAATTGGTGTGTTGTTACAAATTATTTAGTTTTGCCTCTGGTAGGCTGGATGGCCTGTGCTTTGATGATGAGCAGGTTATCAGGAGATAGTAGATAGGGTAGTGTGCTCATAACCACAATTTGCTATAATTCTGAAGATGACTAACATTGATAGACCGGTTGTTTGAACACAGTTTAACCACTAAAACAGGGTATTATGAATGTTAAATTTGGTGCTGTGGCAGTTTGTTGAGTCATTTCCTTTCTTCTCTGTCCTTGCACTAATAAGAACTTTGGGAAATCGCTATGGCTCTAACGTCCCAACGAGAAGAAAAAAATCGTTGCCTTTCCTCCAGCTGTCTAGCACTTGCACTTTATCCAACTAAAACACATTCTATCCGATCATCTATCCTTCTAGGTACTTATGCGCTGCATCACACGTCGCGGGCGTCGCTCCCCACAGGAGCAAATTGAGAAAACGCGCGATCGACGCTCGCTACACGAGTAAACCGAGAAAACGTGCAAAGACCTTAAAAAGGATTTTGTGTTTTCCGCAAAAGGGCTTAAGTGTAGTGCTAGAAAAACGAGAAAAAGACCTAAACGCAATGTATTTTTTTTCTAAAAAAATGGAACCGAACTATTTTTTTTTTCCGGAAAGGACCTAATCATTATTCCTTTTTTCCGTAAAAGGACCCGAGCGCAACGCTTAAAAACGCATAAAGGATCTAGACGTAATATACATTCTTTTTTCGGAGGGAGGACCTAACCATAATTGTTTTATCGAAAAAGGACCTGATCGTAATTTTTTTTTCGAAAAAAGAACCTAAACGCAAATATTTTTTCCCGGCTCGACTCGAGCCGCGAGCCGAGCCGCGAGGGAGGCGGCTCAAACGCTCCCACGCGCGGGAGCTCTGCTATCTATAGATGATGGATTATTCCATTCACTTATCTCTCTCTTCCTCTCTAGAGCAAGGATTCAAATTTCGTTTTCGGATAAAATACCGCCCCTAACTGGATTCCGAAATTTCGGAGAAATTCTGGTATTTCGCACAAATCTCGTCCGAAATTCAGAAACAAAAATTCAAATCCGGTTTGTTTTGTACCGAGAAAAAACGAAATTCGCCGAAAAATACCGAAATTTTGGGTGAAATACCCGAAATTTTGGTCTTTTTGCAACGGAAATAAAGTGAGTCAAACGATGTCAAAAATATTTTAAATTATTTTTGAAGAGTCCTGACACATTGATGATATTTCAATAAAAATTTCAGATTATTCTGAAGTCTGTGGAAGTTTTAAAAATTCAAACATTACTACTTTCCTGATAAAACACGGACCGACAATTTTGAACCGAATGCAAAATGATTCAAACCACGTTATAAACATTTGAATTTTTTTTCATGGTTATGATGTATCTCTAATGCTCTCATAAAATTTTCAGATGATGATTAAACTGTATGAATTTTTAAAAATTCGAACAGTACTACTGCCGTGTTAAAAGGCTTACCGGCAAACTTGAACAAAATGTAAAATTATCTAAAACACGTTAAAAACTTTTGAAAATTTTTGTGGATGGTCCTGATGTAACATTAATATTTATTTAAAATTTTGAGATGATGATAATTCTCAAATAATTTTTAAAAATTCAGACAGTGCTACGTCCTGATAAAAGTCTGATGATCAATACATAGATTTGCTTTAGCAATAAAAAGAGTTTAATTTTTTTGAAACTTTTACATAATGTTCATAAGGAAGTTATTAATATCTCATAAAAATTTTAAATCATGATCACACTCCGGTGAATTTATAAAATTCTTACAAGGCATAATACCATTTATGTTCTTTTCTTTTTGATTTTTGAAATATAATATAACAAACGAAGTTCAATGCTTACATAGATTTGATTGACCAAACAAAAAAGTTTAAATTTTTTGAAAAATTTATATAATGGTACTTAGTCAATTATTAATCTCTCATAAAAATTTTAGATCATAATCACACTCAAGAAAATTTATAAAATTCTGACAATGTAACTGTCCCAATTATGTTCATTCTGTTTTTGATTTTTTAAAGATAACAAATGAAGTTAAATTATTTTGAATTTTATGTATGATCCTAAAATACTAAGGATAGTACCATAAAATTTTCAGATTATTATAAAGCTTGCAAAATTTTATAAACATCTGACAGTGTTTTTGTCAAAATTTTAAAATATCTAAAAAATTCGATTTTTCAACAAATTTTCATAGGAGATGACTTTCCTAAGGTTTATTGGACCAAATCCGGCCCTAAAAGTTTCAAACTGGCTAAAAAAAATGAAATTTCGTCGAGAAAAATCGAAATTTTTGGTTATTGTAGCAATTTCAAAATGGCCGGTACTTTAGATTTCGGGGTGGTCCGAAATCCGAAATTTCGGTGAAATTTCACCGAAATTCGACGGGATTTGGAACCCTGCTCTAGAGAGCTGTGTTTCTTACATGCTGCCCTATCCTTGTGCCACTGCTCTGGTGCTCTACCTGCTTTTTTCCCATACCGCTGCGGCTCTATCCTGCTCTGCTACCAGCAATGTTCAAAAAAGCGCTATACGGTAGGCGGGTGGAGGCCCATTGCCTAGCGCCTTGCCCGCCTAGGCGGCACCTAGGAGCGTCTAGGCGAAAATCGCAAAATAGCAGGTTACAGCGAAACAAAAGCGAAAGACACACATGAAAGATGGAATATAGTCATAAAACATAGTCCCACACATAATATAGTCACAAAACTAAGTTTCACACATAATATAGTCATAAAACATAGTCATTGATTTGCGTCTCATACCCAATGTTCAAAAAAGCGAATATTTCTGATTTAAGCCTAGTTACTGATCTTCTAAGCCTAATAAATATGGACCTCTGGTTCAAACTAAATTATAACTACATGCTTGAACTAAATCCAATAGAACACATCTTATGTGCCAGTGCCACTACAGAGCAGTGCTATACATATACTAACTAAACCTGTAGACACAAATCTGTATACTGTAGTTCACTTTAAGCAGCAAGCCAGCAACACCGAAACACGTTATACATCTACCGGCTCGCTCATACAAATCCCTGAAGGTCATCAATCTACGGCAGTCACTCATACCTCGCGGGAAGATGAAGCAGCCGACGGTGTGGGAGGAGGCTGAAGCAGCTGGCGGCGCAACCGCACGGGAGGAAGACCTCACCAAGCATGCGGTGGGGAAGATCGGGCGGCGGGGATCGCACTCGGCGGGAAGACTCGGATTCCGGGGAAGATCGGGCTGTGGCGGGGAAGATCCGGTGGCGGGGAAGACCAAGGAAGACGAGGATCGCACGCCCAGCCGAGCTCCCCCCGTTATCCCTTCTGACTCCCAGGTCTCAGCCGAGCTCCCCCCGTTATCCCCTTTGGCTCTCAGCCGAGCTTCGCCTAGGCGTCGCCTTTTCTCCCCTTAGCACCGCCTACGCACGCCTTCGCGTCCGCCGAGCTCCGCCTAGGCGGCTCCTTCGCCTAGAGCACGATTTTGTGCCAAGGCGAGGCAGAGGGCCGCCGAGCTCCTAGGCGTCGCCTTTCGCCGCGTTTTTGAACACTGACCACCAGCCACAACCCCATGAGCTCTCGTGCCGAGCTATGCCGCTGTCAATTGTGGCCTTCATGAGTAGCTTTGTATTCAACTAGCTTCTCCCCATGGGCTCATCATAGGAGGTCATGGTAGAGCTCCATAGATGATACGGTGGGGCCTCTAGGGCTCAAGGAAGGAGTCGACTTTCGCTAAGTCCAGGCCTGCTAGCGATGATGCAATTCTCTTCCTAATTTGAGCCCATCTCAATTATTGCAACAGTTAAGTCAAGTTGTTGTATGAGTTCTATCGGAACATTCCATTACCTTCTCTAAAATGTTATGGTAGTTTTCAACAATTTTTCTTTTACAATTTTTTGTTGCAATAACATCGAATTTGGATGTGCTGCTATCGATTAGAGGATTTTATCCTTTTTGCAAGGTGATGCTTTGGTTTTGAATACTCAATTTTTTTTGGAATTTTTTCTCAACATTGCAATCATAGTTATGCTAAAAATAAAAATGTTTTATGAGTTAATATCAGTTGTTACACAAGGAACCCTTAAAATATTTTTGTTGCATTTCACTTTGCACTTTGTTGCAATCGAGTGTAACTAGTAGGGTGCCCATACGTTGCAACGGAACCTCAAACTTATACAAATAACAATATTTCCATTGAACATATAAAACGAACCAACAAATTAAAAGAAAGCGAACCAACCAATTCATATATCCACCATGGATGTGAAGAGGTAAATGTGAGAGGGCAACAACAAAGGTATTAGACCCTAAACCCAAAACAGCGTGACTTTGATCTTCAAGCCGAAGCAAACATGATAGAATGTCAAAGAAAGAAATACAAATGGTCCCTTTTCAATAATCAAACTCAAACAAGAACATATCTCTTTCTGGATTAACACTATGTATCTGCTAAGCATGTTATCTCAGCTCATGGCTTTAGATGGCTCAGCACCTCCCGCAGCGGCCTTCAAGTAATTTTTTTTGCAACATATGTAAGTATTATTTAAAGAAATAGCATTATCTTAACAGCATTCTAGGTTCCAACTATGAATATCTATAGTTGTGAAATGTGTACCATAAAAATATGGTCCAAAGCTTACTTAAAAATTTCTAATTATGCAAGGTATTTCCTTAGGCCTTTTTCCTATCTTCCATGACCCATAGAAGTTGCCAAGCTATCGGTACCTAGGAACAAATTTCATCGAACAATTAGCGAGCACCGAATAATTTAAGAGAAAACCAGTGAATCATTTCATCGAGCACCTATGGATAATAAAAAAGCATGATGTACCGATGGTCCTGTCGTGAAAAACAAAGTTGTGAAGAGTGACTTGCTCTTCTATTTTAAGAAAGCTAAAGCTCATCTACAAACAAAATAATTCACAGTCAGGTGGCAGGTCCAAAATGAAAGGAAATGTAATTCGATTAAAATAAGAAGTAAACAAAAGAAACAAAATTTTAAATTAACCTAAAGTATTTGGCTACATTATGGCATCCTTGTGTCATGAAAACTCTTAAATTAACTATCATTAACACGAAAAGCACACCACGAATGGTTGCTCCTTCTATCTGCTACAAGAAACCCTTGTTGAGCATGATGCTGAGAAAAATAATTCTGCCACAATGGAGCACATCAAAATGTATATGATCATTCAAATTAAATTGTTGTAGTATCTCACACTTTAGCTTCCTAACTTAATAAAAACTATTGATTTATAAATAGGGACTCAAAAAATTCAAGCTTCAAATAATGTAACTGCCAAAAAAAATGTTGGCTTGGTGAAATAAAATTGACAGACATATCCATAGCTACACCTTACTAATACTTCAGATCCTTATTGTGCAACAAATAGCTCCAACAATTTACTCATCCCCTAATTTTTATGAGATATTACAAAAGAATACCTTCTCGATTAGATTATTGTTGGTAAGAGAGAAAGGCTATTTGTCCAACAATGCACAACCCTTCTTGTAACTAAGCTCCATTGCATTCTTCCAATTTTGGAGCATATTGTTACGGGCCAACCAACAAAAATCTCAACACAATAGTGTTGCAAATACACAAAACCAAACAAAGCTCATTATCAAATAAAATCACCAAAGCAAGGAAATTAACTTTGCAGAAATAGAAAAGATAGAAGCATTTCACCGTTGCTATTATCGATCCAGTGATGAGAATCAAAAAGAGCAGCTTGAATCCGAGACTCTTGGTGGACTGCAGCTTGTGGAGCTTGACACAGGTCTTCATTTGAGCATTTTTGAGAAACTACTGTCAGTTGATTCCTCCACAACTCTATATAGTGAAGTTAGCTTGGAATAAGAATTTTGTGGAAATATCCTTATGTCAGATAGGTAAATCATGCCCTTTGCTTTAACATGACCGTCAGGTGCTCTAAGAACAGGAGAGGCAACCATGACAAAAAGTATCCAATCAGTTCATCTTGCCCAAAGCAGTGATTAACAAGATAAATTTTCCAGACAAACACAAGTGAGAGTCTTCTTCTACAACAACCAAAGCATTCCTCATCTAACACGGGAGCGTAATGAGACTACAAACGATGCTCAACTACGTGCATTCGCAACAGTAAGTTCCTAATTATATCGCAAAAGCTATAATGTGTTCCCAAATCCCAACCAACAAAAGATTTAACATTGTTTTCTTTTTTCTCATCAATCAATTAGCACCTAGTGTTCCAAATTCTAAAGTAGTGGATAGAAGAAAGCCATACAGGCCAACAAAATACCATCCAACACTTCTATTTTTGATTTTCTCTAATTTTGCAATCCGTACAAAACAAATACCAGCATAACCAATCTTATTGCAAAACGGCATGCAGCAGCAGATGGCCACTGGCCGGCAAAAATCCCCTGCTGAGGTGGGCTTGATTTTGACCACCTGAGCCACCACCCCACCCTGTATCTCACATGGAAAAATCTTGAAACACATGTCCTCTTCAATCCAATCCCTCGTGGTTTCCCCCTTTCAAACCTAACCTAATCCCCAAATCCCCCATCCAAAAAAAACCACAATCTCTCGATGAATCGCGCTCCCGACAAGCTAATCCTTTTCGATGCGGCAAAAATTAGGGAGGAGATGTAGGCAGGTGGAGAGGCGAGGGGAGGGGTACGTACGACTGGATCTTGTCAACATGGAACTTGATGCCGTTGTGGGCGAGGACAAATGTCTCGCCATAGAAGGGCGATGGCGGCGAAGGAGAGAAGAGCAGGGTTGGTGCGCTTGTGCAATGGAGAAGGGGATGGCGCGCATGTAGGTGAGGTGATGGCGGCGGGTGAGGAAAGAGCGGGGGCAGAGAGGAGGATGGATCCGGATGGGCTTGCCCTGATCTGGCCGGTGGAAGTGGCAATATGAGAGGGCGGTTGTGTGCAAAGCTGAGGCGGCGACGACGACGAGGAAGGAAAGAGCGGGGGCAGGTTCGCTTGTGGGATGAAGAGGTGGGGGGAGCGTCAGCGCATTGGTTTCTTAGAGAGGAGAGGAGGGGTAGACGAACGTGAGGCAATGGGTATTGGGTAACCGTCTGCAGAGAGAAAAGTATGCGTGGGCAAGTGTGAAGAACGGACGTACCATCACCAACTCCTAATTAGATGTAGAGATATGTTGCACATATCCGAGAAAAAGACATGCTCGTGTGGAATAAATATGTTTATGAAGATCCGACGGCAGATGAGGCATACGATAAGAAAGCTCCCACCGTACGTCCAATCCCAAGTAGCTCCCTAGAATTTTTTATAGACTTGAAAATTGTTTTGTGTGAAATTCACTCATTCTCCAATTGTTCTAGGTCTCAGATGGCTTTTAATTATTGTACTTCAAGAAGGAAGAACAGGTGGGTAGATTAGTCTTTGACAACCATTTCGATTCATAAGACTTGGTTCGGTGATCTTCTGGTTTCCCCCTGATTTGTGACATTCCTTGTACTATTGGGCTTGGTCTACTCTATAAACCTGAAATGTTTAATCTTTCTTTTTTTCCAACTTTCAAGTCAAGGGGCAGGCTGAAAGTTCAAGCTCCATTAATTTGGTTTTGGTATTAATGACAAATCTAATATTGAGACTAACTCTTTTGATAATTATAATATTGATTAGTCTGAAATGTTTCATCTTTCTTTTTTTTCCAACTTTCAACTCAAGGGGCAGGCTGAAAGTTCAAGCTCTATTAATTTGGTTTTGGTATTAATGACAAATCTAATATTGAGACTAACTCTTTTGATAATCATAATATTGATTAGTCTCAATTGTTAATTAATGATAAATCCTTTTATTACACTAACTCTTTTGTTGAGCTTAACTCTTATTAGTCTCTTTTGGATGAAATGATGAAATTATCAAAGGTATGTATTCAATAACACAGTATATATATTGTTGCATTCTTTGATGTCAAATATGTTATGATTTTATTGATAAATCTAAATGTGAAACTAACGTGTTTATTGAGTATATTTTTGAACAGTCTCATGAAAAAGAAAAATAGAGATCCAAAAGGTATGTATGCAATGCAACTTTATTATTTCTAGATATATTCCTTAGATTCAAGATAAAGGGTGAACTCCACAATTATTTTAACATTAAGATGTGCATTTTGTTTTCGACTCCATATATACATGAACGCACACATTTAGGGGGAGTTCATGCTTAATCTTGAAGTTTCAGTAGTATTGATCTAATTCATCTTTCTATATTAGGGATCATTACTTTTAAACAATCCCTTGAGTATATTTAACTTGTGTAGTTGTAGTATACTCATAGCAATATAGGATAAACTCCAAAGCAATCAAAAATTGAATATATGCATATTGATTCAAGTTCAATTATTTGTATGCACACATCTAACAGAGTTTATTCTGTAATTAATGGTCTTAAGAGCATTGATCCCTTTCCACCACTCCATATAAATTGGATCATTACTTTTAGATTCCATCGAATTGAGTATATGAATCTTGTGGAGTTAATATATACTCATGACAATTTAAATTGTGTTTGGTTGCCATTCAATCAACAAAGAACTAGTCATGTGTTGATGGTTCACTTTGTTGATCCTATGGCTATCGAAAGTTCTTGAGTATATGAAGCATTAGTTGCATTAGTATTGTAAAACCATGTGCTGAAAAATTGGCTTAGTAATGAAATTGGCATTGCAAAGTGGTTGTGCTCATGGCATGTGTGGTGCTTTGATATGTTCTGTTTCAGATGTTTACTTGATATGCTTGTGAGAGCAAGGTAATGATTCTGCTTGATGCAATGCACTCGTGTGAGTGGTTGCATGGACTAATGTTGAGTCAAGTCGTTGACTTGTGCTCGGAGTTGTTTCTTGTTTATTCATGTGCAGGTGTTGCTCGAGGGCGAACGTGGTCGATGACGGGACCGGAACTAGGTTCACGGAGGAACTGAGGTTCGGGACTAGGTTCAGGGAGGAACTGAGGTCTTAGTGATCAAGGATGTCATGCGGGACGTTCGAACTAGAGAACGGTGCACATGGAGGCTGGTTAGTCACGTGAGTGCGGCAGGTGGGCCGTACGCATGCAGTTGTAATCGTTTGGGGCATTTTGTATGTATTGGGCCATGTTGGGCCAGGTGGATATGCATGCGAACTGTTGCTCATTATAAATAGGAGAGGGATGTCTCCTGTTTAGATGACAGAGCTAGGTATTAGGGTTTGTACTCTTTTGTTGAAGTACTATATCAGATTAGACAAGAAGAAATAAAGATCAACTGCTTCAGCTTGCTGACCCGAGCGTAGCCAAGCCAGCGACTAGATAATTTCTTGCGTTGCGGCCAGAGCATTGTTTTGCTTGCGGCTTGCACTTGGAGATCAGTTCTTCTAATCCTCGCGGCAAGGTTGTTTTCTTTTTCAATGCGTCGTGAGCTTCTGGCGGAGTGAGTTTTTCTTAGCGGCCGTGCGAGACCTTCTGGCCTGGAGAGCTCCTTGCGACGTGAGGTTGCGGCGGCCAGAGATTTCTTTTTCTTCTTGCGCTAGGAATTCCCTACGGCTGAAATCCTCCTGGTGAGCATCTTGTGTTCCTGATGTTCCTGGCGGCTGCAGCGATTCAAGCGAGAAAATTTCTGGTGCTACAGTAATCCGTGACACTACAGAACCATGCTACGTTTGCTGCAGTAGTTTCGATTTGATTGCTCGGTTTTGGTTTTTATAGATTGATTCATTGTCTCTCTTGATTGAACGAGTTTAATCTTGATTTGATCTATCCAAAACCTTTGTAGAGTATCAACTTAGAGTTCCTGAAAGTTTTGTTGGTTAATCTTTTGTAGATTGTGATTAATCACAAAATTAGGGTTTGGTCAGTTCTCGTTATAATCTGTCATAGCATGCTTGCGAGGTTAATAACTTTTGATACGTAGGTCCGATCGAGCTGATTCTTTTCTTTAGATTCGCATTGGAATCTGGTTTATACAGTTCAAATTACAGGTCAATCCGACGGTTGGATCTCCGGGAATTAGCGATTTACCGAATGCATCTAACTCTGTTTTGTTAAATACGAAAGCAATTATTTGAGTCCGAATTGGGGTGAATTTTTAGTAGATCAAAAATTTGATTTTAGCTTCCGCGCAATCATTCACCCCCTTCTGATTGCTAGTTTAGTATATATCGATCCTACAAGTATACTCAAGACATAATTAATCTTTCAATCAATTGTCGTTGGGTTGTGGTCAATCATCAAAGGAAAATATCAAAGGATCTTGAGAGCATCATTATATGTTAATGGAGTACATTGATGATTGAGACAACCATGTGTTTTGGACTAATACTTTCAATGAGTTTGAAATAGGTTAAGTCTAAGGTTGAGATAGATAAATGGGACAAGTACGTCATCATGTGTTGATGAGCGTTAAGAGAGGATCCCAAAGCTAAGACAAGGGGAGTTCATCATGTGTTGATGAACATGACAAAGATCCTGACTTGAAGAAAAGATAATCGGTCATCATGAAAGCTCCAAGTGGTTGCGAGAGGCAAAGATATAACTAGTTAGGGCTAAGGATGTGTTCCTAGTCTTTTACCAGTCTCGGTGTTTGGATGGGAGACCGGGTTGCTAGTATAGGTTACCTTACTATTAAGAGGGGTCAAGTCTTATAGCTTGAGTCTCATCATGTGTTGATAGTTTAATCCTGGTTGCTCTAGCTCCCACTCTCTTGATTTGGTTTTTGTATAAAGCAAATATTTGCGAATGTGTTTTGCAAATAGTTGTAGCACATGCTTGAAATTTTATTGATGTGTTCTTTGCATGGAGCTTTGATTTGCAAATGTGTTTTGCAAATAGGAGAAACTCATGTTTGATAATGTTTTGCAAATGTGTCTAGTAAACAAGTTGATATTTGTGCAATTCTTTGAAGCATGTGACTAGAGTTTGCAAATGTGTTTTGCAAATTGGTTTGTTCATATGTTGATCATTAAATGGCTCAAAGATATGATCTTGATTGCTTTTGTTTGTAAGATTTATATTTACAAATGTGTTTAGCAAAATATTGGTGTTCATGCATTTAATTTTGGAGCATGTGATTAGAATTTGCAAATATATTTTACAAATTTGTTTTGATAATGAGTTGATCATCACATGGCTCAAGATTTGATCTTATTGACTCTTGCTAGCTTGTAGTTACGCTCTTGATCAAGTCTATGTGAGGGATTTCGAGAAAATCAGATTTTAGACTTGAGTGACTACATTGGAGTTTATGTTTTTGTGATATTTAAAAATATCTATGGTTTCTTAAATCTTGAAAAAGGGTGAAAATTGTAGCCCTCTTGATAAGCTTCGCATAGAGTTAAAGATCACCTAAATCGGAGTTCGAAGTAAAAAGTTATGACCATTTTAGTGGCTGAAACAGTGGTAGCACCGCCCACCGCTCCAAGGGCGGTGTTTATTTTCCAGAGAGATGTATTTTGGTTTAAATGGCCGGTGCTACTGGTCCTAGATGGGCAGTAGCACCGGGGGTACTGTAGCAACGACTAGTTTTTGGTATTTTTAATGCACGAAACTGACCGTTGAGCCTGGAGCCAGTACTACTTGTCCTAGATAGGCGGTAGCACTGAATTTTGCTGATTTTTGGGCATTTTTCCCCCAACGGCTATTTTTCTTGAGGTGCTATAAAAGGGCCAAAGCTAGGAAGATTTTGTTGTTGCTCTAGCACCCATTTGAGGTATTCTTGTGATAACAAAATCTTAAGAGCTCATAAAGCCATATTTGAGTGATTTAAGAAGCATTTGAGCTAGAGATTCTTGTTTGATGACTATGGGTGTTCTATTTGCCTTCTCTTGAGGTAGTGCAAGCCTCTCCTCTCAATTGTGCATGTGTTACACCTTGTGAGCAAGGAGAGAAGGTCTCTAGTTGCATGTGTTGCATCTAGAGAAGGATTGAATATCCTTATGCATGTGTTGCATTTGGTGAGGGTCAAGCAAGAGGCTTGATCTATTACTCTTGGTGTTTACCGATACCTAGACGGCGTGAAGGCGTCGTGGTCCGGTGATCTTCTCAAGAAGGTTGTGACAAGACCCGACGAGTGTGAAGGTTGGAGCTCACCTACCTGGAGGGGGAAAAAACCATCACTAGTGGAATTAAGGCGGGTGCTCAATTTGTGGAGCCGGTCCAAAGAGGTTTGGGCTTGCCTCAACATGGATTAGGGGAGACCGGCAAGTCCCCGAACACCACGGTAAAATATTACTATGTCGCTTGTGATTTGCATTTTATTCTTTATTTATACTTAAGCAATTTATATTCATAGAATTGATGATTTGATTACTTGTATTTAGGATTGCAAATCATTGTTAGAGACATAAATAGTTAGTGCACTTAGTGAGCCTAGTTGACTTAGGCTTTAATTGTTAAAACTTTAATTTATCGCTTCCGTATCTATTATCATTTAGGTTTTGACATAAGGGTATTTAGGCGAGAATTTAATTAATCGTAGAAAAAAAAATTATAGCCGCCTATTCACCCTCCTCTAGTTGACATCCTCGATCTTACATAGGTATCGTTACTACAAATTAATGCTAGAAGTAAAGTCAGAAGGACATGCCAATCAATGTTAATTACTGCTTAAACTCTCTGCATGTATTCTTTGTTCTAACAATGTGAGATTGCTTATCCTGAGATGGTTTCACATTTTTGAGAAGGCAAAAAAAGTGGTTTATTTTTCATGAAAAGCAATCGGCTGGTACCATAAATTGATTAGCTCATGACCAGTTGGACAGGCCACGAAAAATGGATAGAAGCATTGATCATATTGCCGGAACCCCATGTTTATTGGTGGGTAGATAGAATCCAAATTGCACAGTACAGTACCAGCCATTACAGGAATAGCTCAATAACAGCAGCATTTGTTGCCAAGGCGTTTAGCAATGACTGGTGTTGTTTCGGAGTGTCAACTACCATGGTTTAAGCGAGACAGGCTAACCTAGTGAGTGACAGTCTTTTCTGAATGCTAAGGTGATGTTTGGCTGACAACACTTTCAAATGCACGCACAATCTTCCGATTTATTTGGCTAATAACACTTCAAAGAATAACATCCAGATCTCATATAGGGTGTAGGCGTAGCATTCTTCTCTGAATTCACGGTGACCATATTGTCATCTGGTGGGGTAAAGAGATGACGAAAAGCAATAACGAACTCATTCCAAGAGATATTATGCGGAGTTTCTTGGGCAGCACAATATTTCTTCCACCGTTCAACATCAATTCCTTCCAACTGACCTTCTCATTACCTTTACACTGGGCAACGAGTAATTTCCTCTCGATAGTCTTAAGCCAATCATCCGCTTCCAAAGGTGAAACATTTTCAGAAAATATCGACGGACAAGCCTTTATGAATTCTGATAACCTTGAATAGGAACAAGTATAATTGACAACAGTTTGTGACACATTGTTGACATTAGCTCGATTGGTCATATTATACATTTCCTGCATCATTGCATGCATCAACTGAGTCTGAGCCACCAAGAACACTCCAAAACTCTGCATAACCAATTGTGGTTTCGAAACATGCTCCATGCACACGGACGGATTGGCCTGTACATCACTAGCCGCCCGACTGGAAGTGATCACTTTTCTAGCTTCTCATATCTTATTTTTTTTGCAAATCTAGTCTTATTCCAAGCGAAATTACAAATCTAATTCCCTTTCTCACCGCGGAAGGCATGATAGATGATACCTGTCGCCTGCCTCGCCCTGGCAGCGTGGGAGCTAGTACTGCAGCGCTGGGGGAGTGTGGCACCTACCGGGCGAGCAGCGGCTGTCGCGGCTAGCGAGCGCGAGTGCAGCACGCTACTACGACAGGTGAGCGCGGAGAGAGCTAGATTATTCCGCTCAAGAGAGTGCTAGATTTAAAAAAAAAAGAGGTAAGAGAATAGAAAAGTGATCACTTGGTCCGACCCCGCCGTTGCCACCCTCACCGTGCTTGCGGCCAGTGGACGCCGTCGATCTGCTTCTGGTAGTATTTCTTAGTGCTCGAGGCTGCTGTTTTGCTTAGTTCCTCCACCATATCGATCGCCCAACTCCAGACCTGTAGGCCGGCTGGCGCCATCGAGTTCGGCAAGCTCCCTCACGCGACGTCGGCCTCGTTCAGTTCTCGTGATACCGCCAGCAACGGCGGCAGGTGTGTCGCAGGACCTCAGCCTTGGCAACTACCGGTGCGGTGGGCATAGAGCGTGTCGCGGTGTGCTTGGCTCCTGTTTTGATCAAGCAAGCCGCTTCTTTTTCTCCTCTTTCTCGACGGTAGCATTGGTTTCGACAGCTGTACGGACTAAAAGATCATGTGGAGATCTATCCATGTTTATGATAAGTATTTAACCTTATGTGATCTAGGATAGCTTAGATTTAAGTTTCGATTTAAAATAGATTTTAAGTTGGAAGTGCTTTTGCGCCGGACCGATTTAGGATAGACTTCACGTTTGCACCGGACCAAGGGAAATAGAAACAGAGAGTTTCTCATTCGCGCCAGACCAAGTGAAATGAGAAACAGAGAGTTTCCAATTCACACCGGACAAAGGAAAGAAGGAAACAGAGAGTTTCCCATTTGCGTCGGACTGATTTTTTCGCGCCGGACCAAGTCACAGTGAGTTTCACGTGTACGCCGGACCGGTTTTGACAACCAGCAGTAATTAGCATTTTTGACAGTCTTCCCTTGCTTAAACAATTATTTGGTCTACATGAAAGTTGTAGAGAATTTTAAGATGCATCTTTTTCATATCGACAAGTTTTCAATTTGAGCAACATAAAAAACTATAAAAAATAGGGAAGGTTAATAGAGAATTTCACGTTTGCGCCGGACCAAATCACAGTGAGTTTCACCTGTACGACGGATCGGTTTTGACACCTGGTAGTAATTAGCGTTTTTGAAGATATTCCCTTCCTCAAAAAATTATTTAGTCTACATAAAAGTTGTAGAGAATTTCAAGACGCATCTTTTTAATGTTGACAAGTTATTCATTTGAGCAACAGAAAAAATCATAGAAATCGGGAAAGTTAACAGAGAATCTCACGTTTACGCCGGACCGATTTTGACAGCGTGCAGTAATATGCCTTTTTGAAGGTCTCCCCATGCTCACAAAATTATGTGTTATACATGAAAGTTGTAGAGAATTTCGAAACGTAACTTTTTCATGTTGACAAGTTTTTCATCTGAGCAACATAAAAAATCATAAAAAATTGAGAAGATCACTGGTGTATTAAAAACAGGATGTTTGCATTTGGTTGAAGTGTTCTAGTTCGTTTTGGTTTGTTCTAACCCCAATTCGTGATCGAATTGATGCGCTGGGTTCATGGTGGAACCAAGAACGAGTTTTCTTATCTTTGTGGATGTAGGACTTCATTTGGTGGTTATGGTGAGGCGAAGGGAGGCTAGAACTAGGCATGGGATGGCCGGAGGTTCAAGTTGGTCGGATGATCGCCGGAAGATGGTCGGAGATGAAGTCGGTGCAGTCCCAAGAGACAAGAGATCAGTGGAGAAGCTAGCTTATCGCTACTTGGATCAAGGAGAGCTGTTGGGTTGCAGTTCTAGAACTAGAGTAGTGGATAAGTGTAGCTTGCTTTGAGATCCGTGCAAGAAATCCCATGTTATGGTGGGTTTTGGGTTAGCCTTTGCATGGCTGGTTGAGTGGGTTAATCCTAGCCCTTGATGGATGCTCTAGGGTTTAGAGGCTCATCCAAGAGTGGTAGGTGACCCAAGAGCACTATAAATAGAGGGGAAGGGGCAGCCTCCCCGGTAGGAGAAGGTTTTGAGGTTTTTGATGCTCCTTTGAGCTTTGCCCACATGAATGTGAGGCTTTGTAACCTCTCCTTCTAGAAATGAAATGTTCTTCATTTATGTTCATGTTTCATTTCCTTTACACATTTATATTACACATTTAAATTACGCAATTTAAATTCCGCATTTACTTTCTTGCAATTTACATTTACGCAATTTGGATTTGCCTCCCCTCCTTCTAATTGCTTACGAATCTTTTGCTGAGGTTTATGATTGATTCTTTCTTGAAATCCTGTTTCAATCATCTAGGCTATCCATGCGTTCTTGTTGCAAGAAGTTGATCTTTAGCGTTCTTAAATGCTTGATCTTGTAGATTGCGTATCCTTGAGTTTCTTTGTGTTCTCTTGCTTGCTGGGATGTGTGGCAAGTCATTCAAGATCATTTTGATCATCAAAACCCCACGAGCAAGCCTTGATCGAAGATCTTTCGATTTTTGTCGAAACTTGGTGCGTTCTTCCTTCCCGGGCATAAAGGTCGGAACTTTGACATCAATCCTTGTGATTGAAGGTTGAAATAAGTTCCTGACATCCCAAGGACCTTATCTACAAAGTTTGGTTGAGTTTGGATCAAAAGATACATCAATTTTCTTATTTGAACTTTGTCTTTGGCACGCTGTTCATATGCACGATTTCATCAGTAGCTCTGATAACTTGATAGAGTATCGCCCTAGAGTGCGATAGCACTGGCATCAAGCTGATTTTTGTGAAAATTGACTCTTTCGTTTCTATTTGATATCTAAGGGTTTTGGCTTGGTTTCTTTAGGTGAAAATCTGCATTTGTGATCTTTCTTAGAGAACATATTTTAATTTGGGGTCATTCACCCCCACTCTGATCGCCATCACGGTCTTTCAATTGGTATAAGAGCCGGTTTTGCTCTTTCATAGATCTTGACCGGTCTCAAGAGCCATGGTGATGGACAAATATTCCACCAAGCCTCCTATTTTCTCTGGAATTGATTTTCCTTTTTGGAAATCTCGAATGTAATCATACATCACTACCTAGGGCTTTCTGATATGGTAGAAGGTGAAACTCCCGTATGAGGTTCCTGCTGATGAAAACGTCACGGCCGGCAATATGGTTGACGTTGAGGCAAACGCTAAGGCAAGGAACATTCTCATACAGGGTCTTAGCCGCAGTGAATATGATAGGATTTCTCACCTCCGTTCCACTCACAAGATTTGGGTGACCCTCGATGCTTACCATGAGGGCACTACCCAAATCAAGACAGTTCGACAGGACCAATTCAAGCGTGAGTTCAATAAGTTTGAACAACACGCTGGTGAGAGTCTTGACGAGTGCTTTGGTCGATTTACAAAGATCTTGAGCGACCTCCGAGCAGTCAGTTGCATATACCTTGACTCGGATAATGCTCGACATTTCTTGACCGCACTCGATCTTCGAGTTTGGGAAATGAAGGTGACTACCATCAAGGACTCCACTGATTTGTCGACCTTAATTCTTGATGGGTTGTATTCCCGTCTCAAGACTCATGAGATCGACGTCGTCTCTCGCAAGACGAAATCTCAGTCGATGGCTCTAGTCACCGATCCCATCGGGTCTTCCTCCGGATCCTCTCTTGATTTTTCTTCTGGTTTCTCTCTCTCTGCTCTTTGCGATATAAGCGATGAAGTTCTGGAACGATTTCCAGAAAATGAGCTTGCACTTGTCGCTCGTAAATTTACTAACATTTATAAGAGGGTGAGAGAGAGGAAGAGAGGGGGCAAGATCATTTGCTTCGAGTGTGATGGTCTCAACCACGTTCGAGCAAACTGTCCCCGGTTGGAGAAGGGCAAAAACGAACAAGGCGATTCGAGCAAAAACAACTACACCGACATGAACCGCAACAAGAAGGCCCCAGCTCGTGAACCGGCGAAGAAGAAGTACCGCAACTTTGCCAAGAACAAGAAGCTCTTTCACCGGGTCCTCGCCGCACTTGACGACATCGAGTTCTCTGACACGAAGAATTGGGCGATGCAAGCGAGGACGATCCGCAAGAGAAGGTGAAGGGCAGCGACGACTTCTCCGGCATGTGCTTCATGGCAGGCGCTATTGAAGTAAGCGACTCTGAGCTGTACAGTGACACGGATGAGGTACCCACCTATGACGAGTTAAATGATGCCTTCTGTAAATTAGGCAAGTTTCATGCTAAGGCTAGGTCGAGGTGTTCTGAGTTAGAGAAGGAGGTAGATAGCCTGTCTCGGGAGTTAGCTTCACTTAAATCATGTTCCTCCCGAGACTCTGATAGCTGTACACTCTGTGATGCTTTGCTTGTGGAGCTGGAGAACCTAAGGACTTTGCATGATAGTGTGATTGTTGAACTTGATGGTCTTAGGTTGAAGAATGCTAGCACTAGTTCTGTTGATGCTATTCCTGTTGAGGCTAGTTTTCTTCATGCTCACTCTACTCCTTCATATTCAAATTGCCCTAAATTGCTTGCCGAAATTGATGCCATGAGCGATCACCTTAGGAAGCTCTCTTCTAGAAACGATGAACTTGAAATGCATGCTTCTAAGGACCCGGTCAGCTCATGTGAGGGCTGTAGGCAACTAAAACTTAACAATGATGCTTTGAATGTCAAGTGTGATCAACTTGCTAAGGACTTACTAGTTAAGTCACAAACTGGTTGCCTGCTGTGTGTTGGGGTTAAGGATGATACAGATAAAATCCATGTCGAACTTAAGAAGAAGCTAGAAGACCAAGCCTATAGGATTAGAAATGCGTCGTGCATTTCTTGTGAGGCCCTCAAGATTGAGGCAGCCGTGCTGAGGGAGAAAAATGCACGTGCTAAGAAAGCTCATATTTCTGGTTCTTCTTCCTCTTCTTTCCTATGTCCTTCTTATGCCTCTTTCTTCCGAAATTGCCAGTATCTCATGAGTACTCTCGAGAAGTTTGTTGGAGGTAAAAAGAAGCTCAATCTTATTCTAGACCAATCCAAGATTAGTAGATTTAATCAAGGTCTAAGATTTGATCCCTAGGAGTACGCTCGGGCGCATCCTCCCACCATTGTGCGCGGCTCCAAGAGTGATGAGATTGTGGTAGCTCCCAGAGTGAGTACTACCGTGTTTAGGTCTGCTGGGGTTGTCCATAGGACTTGACCGGAAGGGTGTTACTCTATTATACGCCTCTAACAAGGTGAAGTACACATGCACCTTCTGTAAGAAGGATGGTCACCTAGTAGATTTTTGTTTCAGGCACGCCATGAACACTCGGCGTGAGCGTGTTGCTGCTCTTAGGGGTATTCAGAGTCATCTCCAGACTCTGAGTGCTCCTAAGGCACACATTGCTTCTAGACAGGTTAGATAGTCGCCTGTTTTTGAGCAGCGTCCAGGACTCGATTTTCATGCTGTTTCTTCGAGTTTTAGTCCTAGAACTGTTCGTTGTCAGTCTTTCCGCCGTCCTGTTGATATTCCTCGTTTTTCCCATCGAGGTAGATATCAACGGTGTGAGGTGTTTTCTGGTAGGAGATTTAGGCAGCCTCACTGGGACGGTCCAGCCTTTGCACCACGGCGGGCTAACCCAGTTACAGCTCCTAGATCATCTACTAGAGTTGCTACTGATCGTTTTAGGGTTAAACATCAGAGAGACACTCGATTCAAGTCTTCTCCTATAGCTGGTACTCTGAGGCGTCGTGTGGTTTAGTATTGGGTCCCCAAGTCTTCACTCTATCCCAGTACTGAGTCATCTTTCTCTCTTGTGTCTTGATCAGGTTCGTCGGATGGGAAAGGGAGATGTTTGGATTGTCGACTCCGGTTGTTCTCGTCATATGACCGGAGATTCTCGATGGTTCTCTTCCCTAGTCCGAGCCCCCGGTGATGAGTTGATCACTTTCAGGGATGCTTTTTTAGGTAAAGTCATTGCTAAAGGTACCATCTGCATTAATGACAATTTCATTCTTAAAGATGTTGCCTTAATGAGTAAGCTGCAATACAATTTGTTTTCTGTTTCTCAGCTTATTGATGACTCTTTCGAGGTGAGTTTCAAGAGTAGCGCCTATAGAATCCTCGATTCTTCAGGAGGGTTAGTTTGCGGGATTTCTAGATATGGGAGAGTCTTTCGTGCCGATTTCTCTGCTTCTTCTGGAGACTGTCTCCGTTGTTTGATTGCTTTAGAGTCCCGTGATCTCTCCTTCTAGCATAGGAGACTTGGTCACATTGGATTTGATCATTTGATCCGAGTTAGCAGTCACGACCTCATTCGAGGTTTGCCTAAACTCAAAATGGTCAAAGACTTAGTTTGCTCTCCTTGCCGACATGGCAAGATGGTTGCTGTTTCTCATCCCTAGTCCTTTGTTGTGATGGTGATGCACCAGACAGCTTTTACATATGGACACTTTGTTGGTCGGCTAGAGTGCGATCGATGGGTGGGAAGTGGTATGTTCTTGTCATTGTTGATGATCTTTCGAGGTACTCTTGGGTGTTTTTATGTCCTCGAAGGATGAGACTTTTACCCATTTTAGGGGTTTGGTTCATAGGTTGTCTTTTAAGGTCTCTGGTACCCTACAAACTATACGCAGTGACAATGGTACGGAGTTCAAGAACTCCTACTTTGAGAGTTTCTGTGTGGAGTCTGGTTTAGAGCATTAGTTCTCCTCTCCATACGTCCCTCAGCAAAATGGCGTAGTGGAAAGGAAGAACAGGACCCTGGTAGAGATGGTCAGGACGATGCTAGACTAGTACAGTACTCTTAGGAAGTTTTGGGCTGAGGCTATAGCTACTGCTTGCCATGTTTCTAATCGTGTATTCTTGAGAGCACATTTGTACCGCACACTTCTTACGAGTTGAGGTATGGACGAAAGCCCAGTGTTTCTCATTTTCGTGTGTTTGGTTGCAAGTGCTTTATTTTGAAGTCTGGTAACCTGGATAAGTTTGAGTCTCTTTCTTCTGATGGTATCTTTCTGGGTTACTCGACTTCTTCTCGTAGCTATAGGGTCTGGAGTTGCGATGCGCATAGGATCATAGAGACCTGTGAAGTGACCTTTGATGAGGCTAGCCCAGGAGTTAGACCTGACATTTCAGGCTCTTCTTCCTCCTCCGAGACCATCTTTGTAGAGGATGAGGATGATAGAGATGATGGTGTTCCACCTGATCCATTCCCCTCTACACCTGAGGTGCCTCCTGTTTCCATTTCTGCACCTCAGGAAGGCCAGACCTTGCCATCTGACTCTCATGCAGTTTGTGGCTCTGCTCCTACCTCTTCTATGCATGAGGTAGAGGCCACTTCTGCTTCTAGACCTCCTTGTCATATTCAGCATTCTCATCCACCTGATCAGATCATCGGCGATCTGTTTGAGCGAGTCACTCTCTCAAAAACAGGTTTGTCCAGTTTCTGCCTTCACTCTGCCTTTGTTGCCTCGTTTGAGCCGAAGGATGCGACTCATGCATTATCTGACAAGTCTTAGACTAATGCTATGCATGAGGAACTTGAAAACTTCGAGAGAAACAAAGTCTGGTAGCTTGTAGAACGTCCATCTGGTCATAATGTCATTGGGACCAAGTGGGTGTTAAAAAACAAGTAGAGTGAGGATGGAGTTGTCATTCGCAACAAAGCTAGGCTAGTTGCACAGGGTTTTTCTCAGGTTGAGGGTCTTGACTTTGAGAAGACTTTTGCCCCTGTACCTAAACTAGAGGCTATCAGGACCCTGCTTGCATTCTCTGCATCCCGGGGCTTCAAGCTCTATCAAATGGATGTCAAGAGTGCATTCCTCAATGGCTATACTGAGGAAGAGGTTTATGTCAAACAACCTCCAGGATTTGAGAACCCCAAGTTTCCGAGTCATGTATACAAGCTTTCCAAAGCTTTGTATGGACTCAAGTAGGCCCCCAGAGCATGGTATGAGAGGCTCAAGTCTTATCTTCTCAGCCGTTACTTAAAGATGGGCATAGTAGGCAAGACTCTGTTCATCAAACACCATGAGTCATATTTTCTTCTCGTCCAGATTTATGTGGACGATATCATTTTTGGTGGCTCATCTCATTCGCTTGTGTCTCAATTTTCTGAGGTGATGAGCACAGAGTTTGAGATGAGTATGATGGGCGAGTTGAGCTACTTTCTTGGCTTCCAAATCAAGCAGACTCGGGAGGGTATTTTCCTGCACCAAGGTAAATACACTCGGGACCTCCTTAGGCGGTTTGATATGTCTGATGGTAAGCCGGTGATGACTCCTATGGCCACCACTGTTGTCCTCGAGCCCGATAAGGATGGTGAGCCTGCTGATCAAAAGGAGTTTCGGAGCATGATCGGCTCTCTCTTGTACCTAACTGCTTTAAGGCCAGACAGACATTTCGCTGTGTGTCTGTGTGTTCGATTTCAGGCTTCTCCTCGCGCCTCTCACCGCCAGGTGGTTAAGCGCATCTTCAGGTACCTTCGTGCTACCACTGATTATGGTATTTGGTACTCTTCCTCTTCTTGTCTGTCCCTGAGAGCCTTTTCCGATGCCGACTTTGCTAACTGTAGGATAGATAGGAAGAGCACTTCTGGCACTTGCCAATTCATTAGCACTTCTCTTGTTTCTTGGTCATCTAGGAAGCAGTCCGGAGTTGCACAATCCACCACTGAGGCAGAGTATGTTGCTGCAGCCAGTTGCTGTAACCAGGTGCTCTGGATAAGATCGACCTTACGAGACTTTGGGTTAGAGATAGAGAGTGTGCCACTTTTCTATGACAACACTTCTGCTATTTGCATTGCTAAGAACCCAGTGCAGCATTCCCAGACCAAGCATATTGATATTAGATATCACTTCCTTAGAGACCATGTGGAGAAGGGTGATATCGCGCTTCAGTTCGTAGAGAGTGATCTTCAGTTAGCTGATAGCTTCAGATTTGTTGCCTTGAGGAGTGAGCTTGGAGTCGTGAGCCATTACGGCCTATCGTGAGGGGGAGCTGGTTTGTATATTATGTATAATATATTCTCTTCCAGTTTTTCTCTTCTTTGTGTTTCTTCTGGGTGATCTTGGGCTTATTTTCTTGAGTTGAGTTCATTCACTTAGACTTCTGGCATGCCTTGCATTGACCTCTTATCTTGTGCTTTAGGTTGCTATCATGCGTGATTAGCTGTTCTCTCTTCTCTCTAGGTGGAGTTCCTCACAGTCTTATAAGTCTAGCAGGTGTTAGGCCTCCTGGGTAGACAGGGTCTGTGTGCACTCTTTAGTTGGGATCTAGAGTCAGCTTCCCTATGTCAGTCACTGGGGAAGATAAGAGTGAGTCTGAGACGTAATGAGTCTCTTCTATCTTTTCTATACTCAATAGCCACTCAGTTTGTAATTTTCTCGACTTCTTCTTCTCATTCTATTTTTCTGGTTGTTATTGAGTTCATTTGGGTTTTCTTTATGCCTAAGCTTGATAATAACTCAACTTTAACCAGATTTAAGCTTAAAATTGATTCATTTGTTGAGGGGGAGTTTGGGAATCTATTCATGCATTGCATTTAGACTGCATTTTCTGTTTTATAAGCTTTGTCTATTATGCAATTGACTTAATATTCATGAAATACATCATGCTATATCTTTTGAAGAAAATCACTAGCTTAGATATGTCCAAGTTCATTTACTAAGCTAAGGTTAATTAAAATCTGAAAAAATTGAAAGCTTTAAATGAAAACTTGATGAAACATGTTGCTTTTACTTACTAAGTTTCTTCTCTAGGGGCTTTTACCATGAATTGTGAAATTTTGGATTTCTCTAGAGTCCCTATAGCAACTTGGGTGAAATTTACTTGATCCATATTTGAGTCCTTCAAAATTGCTCATTTGTGCTAAATTGAAATCAAGAAAATTTTGACTCTTTTGTGCAAAATTGATCTCAACACTTTATATTCACGAGACTGCTTCCCATTGCATTTGGGATGAACTTGGAATATATTGTGTATGACCAAGATCATTCTCTTAAGAGTTACTCTTGAGATGATCGAAAATGGCTTGAGTCAATCAATAAAGAAAAATGCAAATATCAAACACATAAGTGGGTAAAGAATGCAAATAATGTCAAACATTTGCACCCCGCTATGTTTTTCAAAGTCTTAAAGAAAATTTGCATAAATTGAAAAACGAGCTCGAAGGACCTTATATGCACTTCAAAATTCCCCAAAGTGTTGAGTAGGTTGAACTCTAGGTTTTCTATTTGATCCTTAAGTGGTTTTGCTTCTAGCTTTGAAACTTTGCTAAGTTTTGCACTTGTCAAATCTTGCGAAAAAATGACACATTTTCAAAACTTAGCTTATGAGCAAAAATTTTTAGTTGCACTTGGACATATCTTAGTTTAGTCATAATCTGAGATTGATAAGCTTGGTGCCATATACTGTCATTACGATCAATTGGATAATATTCAAAGCTCCTTTAGGTTGCATTTCATGCATACATAAAAAGGGGGAGAAAATTCCATTTTGATGCCTATATTGCCAAAAGGGGGAGAAAACGTAGAAATGCATCATTAAAAATGTGAAAGCTTATTTGGTTCTTATGACCTTTGTAAAATTTTGCTAATTCTTATGGATCATAATCACATAATCACATTTGGCACTTATGATTGGATTTTAGAGCTTTTTGTGGAAAACTTGCTCTCTCCTTGCTTTAGCTCTAAAATATGTCTTACCAACTTGGTCATGTTCTCAGTCTATTCTCTTTGGACCATGTGTGGTTTTGCAATCAAATTGCTTTCTTCTTCTCTTACTCAAACTCAAATTTATGCCTTTTGAGTGATTTGTCAATATATACTCATAAAGGGGGATTAAAGGACCATGTGGACGTCTATCCATATTTATGATGAGTATTTGACTTTATGTGATCTAGGATAGCTTAGATTTGAGTTTGGATTTAAAATGGATTTCAAGTTGGAAGTGCTTTTGCGCCGGACCGATTTAGGATAGACTTCACGTTTGCACCGGACCAAGGGAAATGAGAAACAGAGAGTTTCCTATTAGCGCCGGACCAAGAAAAATGAGAAATAGAGAGTTTCCCATTCTCACCGGACCAAGGGAAGAGGGAAATAGAGAGTTTCCTATTTGCACCGGACTAATTTTTTAGCGCCGGACCAAGTCACAGTGAGTTTCACGTGTATGCCGGACCGGTTTTGACAGCCAGCAGTAATTAGCATTTTTGACAGTCTTCCCTTGCTCAAAAAATTATTTGGTCTACATGAAAGTTGTAGAGGATTTCAAGACGCATCATTTTTATGTTGACAAGTTTTTCATTTGAGCAACAAAAAAAATCATATAAAATCGGGAAGGTTAATAGAGAATTTCACGTTTGCGCCGGACCAAGTCACAGTGAGTTTCACGTGTACGCCGGACCGGTTTTGATAGCTGGCAGTAATTAGCGTTTTTGAAAGTCTTACCTTGCTCAAAAAATTATTTGGTCCACATTAAAGTTGTAGATAATTTCAATACGCATCTTTTTCATGTCGACAAGTTTTCATTTGAGCAACAGAAAAAACCATAGAAAATCGGAAAGTTTAACAGAGAATCTCACGTTTACACCGGACCGATTTTGATAGTGTGCAGTAATATGCCTTTTTTAAGGCCTTACCGTGCTCACAAAATTATGTGTTCTACATGAAAGTTGTACAGAATTTCGAAATACAACTTTTTCATGCTGACAAGTTTTTCATCTGAGCAACATAAAAAATCATAAAAAATTGAGAAGATTACTGGTGTATTGAAAACAGGATGTTTGCATTTGGTTGAAGTGTTCTGGTTCGTTTTGGTCTGTTCTAACCCCAATTCGTGATCGAATTGATGCGCTGGGTTCATGGTGGAACCAAGAAGGGTTTTCTTGTCTTTGTGGATGTAGGACTTCATTTGGTGGTCATAGTGAGGCGAAGAGAGGCTAGAACTAGGCATGGGATGGCCGGAGGTTCAAGTTGGTCGGATGATCGCCGGAAGATGGCCGGAGATGAAGTCGGTGCAGTCCCAAGAGACAAGAGATCAGTGGAGAAGTTAGCTTATCGCTACTTGGATCAAGGAGAGTTGTTGGGTTGTAGTTCTGGAAGATAGAGTAGTGGATAAGTGTAGCTTGCTTTGAGATCCGTGCAAGAAAACTCATGTTATGGTGGGTTTTGGGTTAGCCCTTGCATGGCTGGTTGAGTGGGTTAATCCTAGCCCTTGATGGATACTCTAGGGTTTAGAGGCTCATCCAAGAGTGGTAGGTGACCCAAGAGCACTATAAATAGAGGGGAAGGGGCAGCCTCCCCGGTAGGAGAAGGTTTTGAGGTTTTTGATGCTCCTTTGAGCTTTGCCCACATGAATGTGAGGCTTTGTAACCTCTCCTTCTAGAAATGAAATGTTCTTCATTTATGTTCATGTTTCATTTCCTTTACACATTTATATTACACATTTAAATTACGCAATTTAAATTCCGCAATTACTTTCTTGCAATTTACATTTACGCAATTTGGATTTGCCTCCCCTCCTTCTAATTGCTTACAAATCTTTTGCTGAGGTTTATGATTGATTCTTTCTTGAAATCCTGTTTCAATCATCTAGGCTATCCATGCGTTCTTGTTGCAAGAAGTTGATCTTTTGCGTTCTTAAATGCTTGATCTTGTAGATTGCGTATCCTTGAGTTTCTTTGTGTTCTCTTGCTTGCTGGGATGTGTGGCAAGTCATTCAAGATCACTTTGATCATCAAAATCCCACGAGCAAACCTTGATCGAAGTTCCTTCGATTTTTGTTGAAACTTGGTGCGTTCTTCCTTCCCGGGCATAAAGGTTGGAACTTTGACATCAATCCTTGTGATTGAAGGTTGAAATAAGTTCCTGACATCCTAAGGACCTTATCTACCAAGTTTGGTTGAGTTTGGATTAACGGATCAAAAGTTACATCAATTTTTTTATTTGAACCTATGCTGAAAACGCTGTTCATATGCCTGATTTCATTGTAGCTACAGTAACCCGGTAGTACCGCCCCTAGAGTGCGATAGCACTGGCATCAGGCTGTTTTTTGTGAAAATTGACTCTTTTGCTTCCATTTGATATCTAATGATTTTGTCTTGGTTTATTTGGGTGAAAATCTGCATTTGTGATCTTCTTTAGAGAATATATTTTAATTTAAGATCATTCACCCCCCCCTCTGATTGCCATCTCGGTCTTTCCTGGACGAACGATGACAACGCTAACGGCGAACAGGCCGCTCAGCGAGATGGCGTCGGATTTTTCGGCAATGCATCGGTCATGCCATTCCCTATTCGATCTGCTGTTGCAAGCTAGTCTGCAAGAGCTATGCTTGTCTTCCCCGCTATTGAAGTATAAGTAAATTGCTCACATTTCCTCATCAGCTTAAGCTTTTGAGTGAACTTGTTTGTGCATGCAACTCAATATGGTATCAGAGCCAAGAAGTCTCGAATTCAAGACCCAGTTGGCGCAATTAAAAAAATAATTGCGGCTCACTTCTATTCCACGTCCTAGGTCTGAGGGAGCCTATACGTGAGGGAGAGTGTTGAAGTATAGGTGAATTACTCACCTTTCCTTATCAGCTTAAGCTTTTAGGTGAACTTATAAGTGGATTGCTCACCTTTTCTCATCAGCTTAAGCTTTTGGGTGAATTGGCTGGTGCATGCAACTCAATACCAGCTTCTGCAGTTGTCCTCTCCTCTAGCCCTATGCTACACGGATAATCATGTGACAGTGATGATCAATCAGTGCATTGCCAGCCTGTCCAAATTGACCACCATCGCCATGGCTGCTGCTCTGATCAAGCTTCTCCGGACCACAGTTCAGACCGAATGTCAAGAGGACCCTACATGGTGTAAGCATATACTACACGGAGTGGTCATAGAGAAAATCGCCTAAACCGATCCTACATGGGATGGAGCCATCCAAATGGCTGTTTGATTGGGTGGATAAAGATGAGCTAATTTTTTGTTTGGTTAGATGGATGAGGCTAGTTGTAATCAAGATTTTGATTTTCGGTTTGATTTTTTTATATAATTTGGTCAAAATTTGAATTTTCGGATAAAATTTGATTGAAATTTGAATTTTCGTGCAAAAATTGACCGAAATTTGAATTTTAGGATAAAATTTGACGTTTGGTCAAATTTAACCAAAATTTGAAATTTTAGACAAAATTTGACCGAAAATTGCATTTTTGAACAAAATTTGACCACAATTTAACCGAGTACACTTCGACGAAATTTGAATTTGACTAAATACATATCTTCATGCAACAAACTAGATAAGCCCGTTCGGTCTTTTTTTTGTGATGACTCTATCCAATATCTTGAGGGAATATTCCAAAAAAACTGGATGACCATATCCATTCATTCACTCATCTAAACAAATGGATGACTCCAAATCTATGGATAACTATATTTTATCCACCTCATCCACCTAACCAAACACTACCCAAAATTGTGCAGGCTGGAAACACTGCAAACAAGTCACATCTCCGGAAGGATCATTGATTCAGAACATCTTCTACGTATGAAGTGTCAAGGTTCGAAAATTCGGTTTCGTAATAAATTTCGTCCCTGGTCGGATCGTGAGGTTTCGCCAAAATTTCAAAATTTCGGACGAAATTTGAATTTGAAAATTCAAATCCGGTCCATGTAGTAACGAAAAATCCCGAAATTCGGCGAAAAACCCCGAAATTTCGGGCGAAATACCCAAAATTTTGGGTTTTTTGCACCGGCAGAAAAGTGGTCCAAACATTAACGAAAAATTTTGAATTTTTTTGGTGGTTTCTGACACATTACTGATGTTCTCACAAAAATTTTAGCTAATTATCACATCTGAGGAATGTTTAAAAATTCGGAGAATGGTACTGTCCTGATAAAATACTGACCGACAAGTTTGATCCGAATGAAAAATGGTACAAATGAAGTTAGAAACTGTTGAAATTTTTTGTGCATAGTTATGATCCATAACTAATATTCTCATAAAATTTTCAGATAATTATAAAGCTTCATGAATTTTTGAAAATTCAAACAGTGCTACTGTCCTGTTAAAAGGCTTACAGGCACATTCAAACAAAATGAATGTTTTCTTTCAAATTTTGTTTTTCATATTTATAAGTATGAAAAAATTATGGAATTTTTTTTGGTTGTTCTTAAAGCATTGATCATATTCTCATTAAATTTTGAGATAATGATCAACCGTAAAAAATCTCAAAAAATGTGGAAGTGCTACTTCACATTACATTTGTTTTGAATAGTTTCGAGCATGCAAAAATTATAAAAAAATTTGTACATAGTTGGAAAGCATCTATGATATTATCATAAATATTTTAGATCATTATCAAACATAAAAAAAATTCCCAAGAAATGTGAATGTGGTACTTCACAGTTTTCGGACTTCAGAGCGCGTGTTTATACCGTTTACAATTTTTGATTGAGTAGCCAAAACAAGTTCAAATTTTCTGAAACTTTTACAGAAGGGTTATGAGAGAAATATTAACTTCTCATAAAAATTTAAGGTGATTATCAAACATGAAGAAATTTATAAAATTCTAACACGGTTACTGCCTTGTTTATGCTAATTATGTTTTTTATTTTTAAAACATAATAAACCAAGTTAAAATATTTTAAAAAATTTTATGTATGATCCTAGGTATCTTATGATGGTACCATAAATTTTTCATAGTATGAAAAGGCTTCCTCAATTTTATACAATTCCGACAGTGTTTCTGTCGAAACTTTATAATGTCTCAAAAATTAACTTTTTGGACAAATTATCATTGAAGATCACTTTCTTATATGTTATTGATGCCATTCTGGTGAAATCCGGCCATAAAATTTATAAAACCGGTTAATTATGCCGAAATTTCGGCGATTTTACCCGAAATTACCAAAATTACTTAGCATCTTCAAAAAAAATTCAAACTTTTAAATTTGACCGGTATTTCCAATCTCGTGTGATCCGAAATCCTGGATTTCTGCGAGAAATCGCCGAATTTTCTAACCTTGAGAAGTGTTAGTCTCTAAATCACGCACAGGACAATCAGTAACATATCCTCGGTAACAGTACCAGCACATCGATCAAGATTGTACTGCTGATGTTTAACTATAAATGTGCACCAATTCTTTAGCGCACTGTAAATGCTTCATCTACCAATCAACACCGGAGGCAATGGCCACTCCGTTGCTACTCCCTAGTCCCTAGTAGCCCTTGGATCCAAGATGCTGGTTCTGACTGGCTTCTTGTGGGCCCGGGACGCGTCATGAGGAGGACTGGGGGACCACACTGGCAGTGCCACTGCATCGGATCGGCTCGGCTCGGCTCCGTTTTGGATGGCAGACAACACGAGAGAGTGTACGGGGCCACCTGTCGACCTCGAATCATCGAGGGTCAGGGACGAAGCTCGGAGGCGGATCCACCTCTAAAATAGAGGGGTGTTCATAGTAGCAGTCTTTTCCAACCTTTACATTTGATGACTCATTTTTTTACGTATAGATGTAGGTGCTTGAGCAAGGTATCTAGGCACTGTTTGTTTAGATTTAGATTTTTTGTTTATAGTTTTGCTAGTTTTTGGGTTTAAACGGTTTAAAAGTAATCAATTTATATATATAGTAGAGGCGGACAATTTTACCTTAATTTTAGTAGTATCAGAGTCTGTTTGTTTTTGCTTTTGATTCTAAATTCTAGCCTCAAAAGTAGAATAAAAAACAAACAGTCCGATTCTAGAAATCGATTCTTACAATCCAGCCCACCCATATACACTAGAATCTACAAATCTACTTCATATGTGTTTTTGAATTCCAGCTTTTGAAGAATCAGTTTCTCTACAATCACAATCTAAAATCAGCTTTTAGAGAATCCAAAGCAAAAACAAATGTGCCCTTAATCTAAGATCAACTCTTAATAAGCAAAAAAAAAGTACCTCAACCTTTGGCTTTTAGTTATACGGAGGCTTATAGCTTTTGAAAAAACTCAGATAAAGAGCTACCTATTTAGATTTTAATTTTTTAGCTTTTAAACCGGTAAAAAAAACCTAAATAAACAGGGCTTTACTGTCCTGCCAGTGATAGCGTGGGCTTTAGTCCTGATTGACCTTACATTAGGTCCACCTTTGAGGAAGACGATTGAGTGACCACGCATGTGCTGTTACAATTTACAAACAAATGGCATATCTCATCAAGGGTTGCTACTCATCTAGAGGTGGGCATTCGGGCCATGCTTGATGGGTCGGCCGAGGCCTGCGATGTGTGGCTCGATCTAAAGCCCGACCGAGTGCAGTAGGTTGTCTGGGACCAAGACGTTCTTGTTCCTCGGGCCTTCTGGGCGAAAAACTGCACGCGGTGGGCGGCACGGTTCGGTACGGCCATTTGGGCCGGGTTCGTGCCGGCCCGGCCCGGAGGCAGCACGTCGGCACGGGAGGCACGCCCGGCACAGTGGCTCTGTCGCGTGCCGCGGCGAGGCAAGACGGCCGTGGCGGTCGGGCGTGGGGAGAGGCGGAGGCTACTGCCGAGGCCACCGGCGATCGATGCGCGCTCGCCAACTCCACCTACCGCCCACCGAGGCCGCGCCTCGGCTCCTCACCACGACGTGGCGCCTCACTATGGCCGTGCGCCCGCCGAGACCTCGCCGCCTCGGCTCCCCATTGCGTCGCTCGGCCGAGCCGTCGCTCTCTTAGGCCGCCGCCTGCCCGTGGCCTCACGCTGTCGCGTCGCCTTGTGCAGACCTCGACGTTGTGTCTCCCTCACCGCACAAAGCTCGGAGCCGTGTCTCCCCCGCCGCGCAGACCTCGTCGAATCGTCGCCTTGCCTCCCGCATGGGCCGCGCCGCAACCTCACTACCTGCGCCCGCGGTGGAGGAGGGAAGCGGCGGGGAGGGGAGGCCGAGCCGGGCCGTGGCACTGCGCAGTCGCCTCGCCGAGCGGGGAGGAAGGAGGAGAGAGGGATGTCGGTGGCCGGTGGTCGACGGGGAGGGAGGAGGAGACAGGGGAGGCCGAGCCGGGCCGTGGCACCGCGCAGCCGCCTCGCCGAGCGGGGAGGGAGGGAAGGCTGACGGGGAGGGATGAGGAGAGAGGGGAGGTTGGTGGCCGGTGGCCGGCGGGGAGGGAGGAGGAGAGAGGGGAGGCCGGTGGCGGTGGTGGCGGAGGGTAGGAGGCATCGAGGCGGTCTGCTGCGGCATGGGAGTCGAGAGGCCAGAAGGAGCAGGCGATGGGGAAAAGAGAGGGAAAAAAGAGAGGAAGGGAGGGAAAAAAAAGGAAGACAAGGGGTCACAGGGGTCAAGTTATCAGATGCGTGGCTGCGTCTGCATGCGATTTTAATTTTTATCCTGCGCGGTGTAACAGGTGATCTACACAGGATGTCCTTTACTACTGATCTGATCATCTGAGACCATTATTCTCTCCTTAAACGATTCAATGCCACTGGTCTCACGCATTTGAATTAGCCTTACTGCATGTTAGGGGGTTTGTGTCATTAGATTGGTAGCAAGTAGCAGGATGCGTGGGGATCTGCATATGGTTGGAAATGAGTGCCCATTGTCTCTAATTGTGAAGGCGCAAGGCTATGGCTGCTTTGCTTACATAGGACAATAAGTAGTCGGCTATGTGCTATCATGTTAATTTGTCATAATAACCAGAAGAATATGCCTGTAAGACATCTTTATCGATAACTGTACAAATGGTACACGCATGCACATGCTTGCAAGGCATTGTTTGTAAAAAAATGTATGCATGTTCATGCAAATGCATGAAAGAGAAGAGATTGAGACATCGAGTGTGATACTGGTAGTTTTCCCTTCTGACAGTGACTGCCGCTTCTGCACCTTGCAAAAATGGTATTTCCAAAGGCAAAGGTAAGCTAGGCTTCTTTTGCTCTCAGCTCTTTTCCAATCCAAAGTCCTTTCTTCCGTTTGCAAAGCGAAAGCTAGTCAGGTTGATGTGTTGGTTGCTACCTCCACATGTCCTCTTCTCTTTGTCCTGAGGTGATGGTGTATATGAGTATATATATGTAGCATTGCGCCACGCTGGCCCAAAGACATGCATGAATGTGCCCATATGTATAGGACAGATTGATAGCCTGATACTACTAGTAGCATCTTTCTTTTTTTTTGCGATAATACTACTAGTAGTTTATAAGGCGTTTTTTGTACAATCAACTCCGTGCGTTTTCGGGACCTTTCCTCTCGTCGCAATAGTGTAAATGGGTCAAGTCTGGACCAGCACGGCACGGCACGACTGTAAGTTCAAGCTCTATTGGTTTTGGTGATTGGTTTAATATTAATGTTTAATCATTGTTTAATGACAAATCTAATCATTATGAGACTAACATGTTCTATTAAGTATTATTCTTATTAGTCTCATACTTGGATGGAAAATGAAAAACCTAAGGTATGCACTCGTATTCATTCTATTATCTAAATGCATACTTAGAAATTCAAGTTAAAGTATGAACTCTTCTATTGCTTTAGTTCAAATATGTGCATTATGTTCCTAATTCATATATACATGAATGCACACATCTAGGGAGAGTTGATAATTTAACTTGATGTTTCAATTGTATTGATCCATGTCCTCTTGTCATATAATATAAAGGATCAAGACCTTGAAACAATCTTTTGAGTATATATAACTTGTGTAGTTGTAATATACTCATGCTAATATAGGATAAACTCATATGCAATCTAAGATTGATTATGTGCATATTGATTCCATGTTCAATTAATTATATGCACATACTTAATGGAGTTTATTCTATAGATGATGGTCTCAAATGTATTGATCCCTTTCCATCACTCAAACATATTGGATCATTACTTTCCATCAAATTGAGTATATGAAACTTGTGTAGTGATATATACTCATGTCAATTTAAATAAGTTTAAATTGAGTTCGGTTGTCTTTTAATCAATCAAAGAACGCTTCATCATGTGTTGATGGTGTTCCTTGTTGATTAAAGATAAGCGAAAAGTTCTTGAGTATAATAAAACATTAGTTGCATCAAAGTACTCAAGACACAATTAATCATTCAATTTGATTGAGGTTATGCTCAATCGATCTTACAGGCATCTATTATGTGTTAATGGAGTGCAAGTGATGATTGAGACAACCGTGTTTGTTGGACTAATATCTTCTATGAGTTGTGAAGTAGGTTGAGTTCAAGATAATAAAGAATCGGGAACGAGAAGTCATCATGTGTTGATGAGCTTCAAGAGGTGATCCCGAAGTGAAGAGAAGAGTTAGAAAAGGTTCATCATGTGTTGATGAACAAGAAGAAGAAGATGGGATCCTGGAAGTGGATCGCGTGCGGCAAAGGTATAACTAGATAGGCTAAAGTGTCTAGTTTAGATCGCCGTACTATTAAGAGGGGTTTAATCTTTTAGCTTGAGCTTCATCATGTGTTGATGAACTCAATCTGGTTCATGCTAGCTCACTCTCTTATTTGGTTTTTGCATAGAGCTAACCATTTGGCATGTGTTGCAAATGGGTGAAGCTCGTGCATTGGATTTTGTACGAGCAAAGTATTTGCATGTTTTGCAAATAAGGGTGCTCATGCTTGAATCTTATTTGAATCTTAATTGAATTGGTTTTTTCACGAAGCTATAGATTTGCATGTGTTTCAAAAGGGAGATAGCTTATGCAATGTTGTTTATGTGGTTATTGCTTGGAGCTAAGTTTTGCATGTGTTGCAAAAGGAGAGAGCTCAAGCAATTTGGTTTAACGTGGTTGAATAGAGCTAGAGATTTGCATGTGTTGCAAATAGAAAGCTCACGCACTTGAGTTTGATTAGTGGTTTGCTAAGAGCTAGAGATTTGCATGTGTTGTAAATAGAGAGCTAATGCATTGGAGTTTAGCTTGTGATTGGATCATGTGTTGATCATCACAAGGCTAAGTATGCTTTGTGCTTTGAGTTTGCAAAATGTGTTTTTTCAAAATATTGAATGGATTCGTTATTTGCAAATGTGTTTTGCAAATAAGCTCGAAGTTATGGGTTTCGATCCTAGAGCATATGAATAGGGTTTACAAATGTATTTTGCAAATTGACTTGATCATGTGTTGATCATCACATGGCTAAGAGGATTGATCTCATAGTTATTGGTTTATTTGCAAATATGTTTTGCAAATAAGTTGTACTTAATGAGATTCTTTGAAGTATGTGATTAACATGTGCAAATGTGTTTTGCATAGTATTATGATCATGTGTTGATCCTCATATAGCTCAAAGAATGAATCTTTCTTAGAGAAAAGTTTTTATGAAAAACAGTGTTTTCTCCCCAAGGTCGGTCGTACCGCCCATGTAGGACC
This sequence comes from Otatea glauca, assembly GCA_036346275.1. Taxonomy (NCBI): domain Eukaryota; kingdom Viridiplantae; phylum Streptophyta; class Magnoliopsida; order Poales; family Poaceae; genus Otatea; species Otatea glauca. The sequence continues at coordinate 12,164,862 of CM070732.1, forward strand.
GGTAGTACCGCTGGGCCGGTAGTACCGCTTATTGGAGCGTTACTGCCGCTTGGCCGGTACTACCGCCCTTGTAAGGCCGGTAGCACCGGGGGTCCGGTGCTACCGTAGTTTGGCCGCCGTCTCTCTGGTCGGTGTGGAAATTTCAGAGAGGGATGTTTTTGGGCGGATTGGCAGTCCGGTACTACCGCCCATGGTAGCCCGGTAGCACCGGAGGTCCGATGCTACCGCTCCTCTGGCCGGTGTGAAAATTCCGGAGAAACTATCTTTGACTTCGGCTTGGGTCCGGTGCTACCGCCCGAGCGGTAGCACCGCTCCCAGTTGGCCGGTACTACCGAATTTCCTACAATGGCTAGTTTTGTAGCCGTTGGCAAGGAGGCCAGTGCTACCGGTCCCAGTTGGTTGGTAGCACCGGGTTTGCTGGATATTTTGCCAAATTCGTCCCCAACGGCTAGTTTTGGCTTGGAGACTATAAAAGGAGGCCTTGGGGGACAAGGGCGGTGGTGGTTGCTGTTGCTAGAACATTTGAGTGTTTGTAGGAGTTGAGTGCATGTGTTGCCCTCTTCCATTTGCTTGTTGAGCTAGTGTGAGTCTCTAATTGCATGTGTTGCAATTAGGAGAGAATTGAGAGCCTCTTGTGCATGTGTTGCACTTGAGGAGGAGCCTAGTGCATGTGTTGCACTTAGGAGGTCACCGGAGTGCATGTGTTGCACTAGGTGAGGTTCAAGCTAGAAGGCTTGACTTGTTACTCTTGGTGTTTGCCGATACCTAGACGGCGTAGCGGCGTCGTGCGCGGGAGCTCTCAACGGAGGTTGTGAGAAGCCCTGGCAAAGTTTGTGAAGGTTGGAGCTCGCCTACCCGGGAGGAAAAAGGAGCTACCACTAGTGGATTCGAGGTGGGTGCTCAATTCGTGGAGCCGGTCCAATTCGTTTGGGCTAACCTTAACGTGGACTAGGGGAGACAGACAAGTCTCCGAACACATTATAAAAAGTATTGTGTCTCGTGTGCTTGCATTGTATTCGTTATTTATATTGAAGCAATTTACATTCATAGAATTTAATTGCTTGATTGTCTTTAGGATTGTATATTCTTGAGTAGAGACATAATTAGCTAGTGCACTTAGTAAGCCTAGTTGATTTAGGCTTTAATTTGTCAAAACCTTAGTTTGTCGCTTTCGTATTGATTATTGTTTAGGTTTTGACATAGAGATAAATAAAGTGTGTATTTAGTGAGAAGAATTTTTAAAACCGCCCATTCACCCCCTCTAGTTGGCATCCTCGATCTTACAACGATGGGCACGACGGTAGTAGTCGCGACCGACGCAGTTCGAGCGAAGCACGATGGGCTGTCTTGGCCGTAACGACGCGACACGACGCCACACTCTATACTCATCACAGGCAAAGCGTTCATTCAATTGCAAGAGTGGTAGTAGTGTCTGCATGATTATGATTATGTTTCTGAAAAGCCGGTAAGTCTTTCAAACAGCTTAGTTTTTAAGTAACTTATGGTATAAACTGAAAGCCACATATAACTAGCAAAAGCTAAAAGCTAGGCTGGACCTACTTTTATAGCTTATTACTGAGGGAAATTAGCTATTTGTCAAACAGTCTCTTATAAAAAATTACAGCCGCTTTTCAATCTAGAAAGTAAAAAAAAACTTTTCAAAAAAATTACAACTCTCCCAAACAAGCCCTATAGCTTTCATACATACAGCCCATGACTACAAACCTACAGCAATGTGCTCATATGTGGTAGTGAAAGACACGAGTGTTAATTTTACATCTAGAGGATGCCTTGTGGAGAGTGATGACTGCCGAAAGAATTTTGATTCGTCTTATTTTCCTAAAATTTCTACATTCCAAACAATTCACAGTAAGTCATGCTTACGAACTACTCTCTCCAACTCACAAAAACTCGTCGGTTTGGAAAACGTGTAGTTAAACTTTTAAAATTTTAGCTATTGATATCTTTTAAAATATTTATATTAGGAGCATGAAAATCATGTGTCGATTCTTCTCAAAACGTATTTTCATAATATTATAATTTTATTAGATTTTTTAAATATATTATAACAAAAATTAGTGTTCAAAATTAAGTTTTAGAAACCGTGTCGATATTCAAAACGATAACTATTTATAACCTTTGGGAGTATTAGAATGTGTTTGGTTCTCTTTACAAGGGTGAACCGAATTGTCCCGTACGAGACATGGACTCGTCTCTGAGTTTGGTTGCCTGAAAGAACCATTTCATATGGAATGAGGTGGTACGTATTGTCCTGTAACATTTTGTGTAAAAAAGTTAGGGTAGAAAATCACAATCCACGAAGATGCATTGTGCGTTCTTTTTCATACACACGAGTAGGCAAAAACCATCAAACTTTTCCTTATGACATCACTCCAGAAATGATTTGATCTTTTTACAGTAAAATCCTAAACTTAGCCATCCAAATTCACGCGAGTGTATCTGGAGCCGTGCACCGCTACACTCGTGTTGCCACCACCACTTGTTCTTTCCTTCTCCTCTCCTCCACCTCTCCATTCCCCGCATCCGTTTCGCCTTCTCTTCTCCAATCCAAATGGAGCCTCCCGAATCCATCCCCGGCGGCCGCGCGTAGCTCGGGCTCTTCCCGGGCACGTCTCCGCCGCGCCATCCGCTTGAGCTCGAGGTGCGTGTCGCCCGGATCCGTGCTTCCTCCGCGGATTTGTTGGGCGTTTCTTGGTTTCTCCGCTTGTTGTGGATTTCATCCGGTAGAGGTGGAAATGAGGGGTTTTTACTTGTTTCTCGTGCTGATTTAGCCGGTTCCGGTCGTTTCAAGGGATGGTAGCTGAATTCGTCGGGATTTGGTGAAAACGAGGAGCTCTTAGCTCTTTCTTGAGCTTAATTTCACGGGGGTTTGTTGGAAACAACGATTTGAGACCAAATTTTGAGGCAATCTTCCTAGGATTCGGTGAAACAGTCACTAGACTTTATTTTAGCCTTTCGTTAATTTTGGTTTTTTTTTTGTGTGCCAAGGGTTTTGTTGATGCAGCATGGAGTGGCTACCATGCATGACAGTATGAGTTAATGTATACTTTATTAGTCCTTTAATTTGCATGTTTAGCGGTTACTAGTGGAAGTTAACATGTTGCAGTGGGATCCTGACTAAACAACATGTACTAAAGTTTCGTCCAACCAGCTCAAGAAAAAAATAGTGTCGCCGAACCAACCCAAGTAACTGTACTGAAACTTTCATTGTTTTAGGGTAGTAAATTTAGGCTGATGTGCTGCTTATATGCGGGAAAAGTACATCTTTATTATTTTGTGATGGTGACTGACTGACTGACTGACTGACTTCAATCTGAGGAACTTTTCCTGGATAGTGGCTGTCGGAAAATTGGCACGCTCAAGCAGTGGCGAAGCCGGGATAAAAATGGAGGATATGCTCAAAGGATTAGGCTAAATTGAGATAAACATATTAAATAGTTTGTGTTGTGTTCTTATCGGTTTGAGGGTTACTACTAGTACTTCATTATTTGAGAAATACTTATGCAACATTCGCTCGTCAAACTTTTGGAAATCTATGAACAAGTTAACACCAATCAATCAAACAAATAGGATATTATCTCTATTTAATCCATTAAAACAGTTACAATTGACAAAAAAATATATATCAAAAGAAGGGTTCACATCGCCTATTTGTTGCCGTGGTCAGCCCACTAAGTTGGTTAAGCACTCACCAACTCATGTTGTGCCTCCTTTTTTGCCTGCTCGCCGTTATCGCGGTGGGTTGCCCATGCACCCTCGCCGACTCCCCGTCATCCACTTGACACCCTCGCCATGCTGTCGTAATTGCCGACTCCCCGTAACGTGTGTCAAGCGCCTCCGACTCAGTGGGCTACCATGCCCTCCCAAAGGAGAGGTATCGAGCCCCCCTCCCCCTCCTCCTATGGTCTTTGCTTTTCCTATTTTCCCTAATTTTTGAAGAGCTAATAGTTGCTACAGCCTGCTGTTAAGCTTTAATTGATGCAAGTGGTTATGAAATCACCGAACAATTAAATGCAGAAGTTCAAATTCTGTGTCTACATTAATATGATTGTTATTTAGCAAAAGAAAAAAAGAAATGGAAGATATTTTCTTCCCCACTCAATTGGGTGAATGCTAATTTATTTCACAGTAAGCTTCAAGAGTTCAAGTCTTGACACAGACATAAAGTACCTTTCTTTTTGTCTTCAGAAATAGCATTTACTTCCTGGGGCTACCTTTTCTTAAAAGATATAACTAACCACATATTGCTCTTTCAAGAGAGGATTATCACACACCATTACTAACTAATTAATTTTGTATTGCAGGTTCCTTTGTCGAGTTAATAGTTAAGAGAATTTGAGTTGACTACCGTTATTTGGAATGCTATTGTCTGACAGCAGGAGTTTTTTTTTGGTTATTTCAGCAGTGTTCTTGACTTTTGGAGTAGATGTCGTTTCGTAGCATTGTGCGTGATGTAAGGGATGGCTTTGGGAGTTTATCTCGGAGGGGATTTGAGGTCAGGCTTCTGGGCCATCGTAGAGGGAAATCTCATGGTGCTGTCCATGAGTTGCATGACCCAGTGCCTGTAATCCAGAGCAGCTGCTGGGCTAGCTTGCCTCCTGAATTGCTTCGAGATGTGATTGAAAGGTTGGAGGCTACTGAGGCTACATGGCCTTCTAGGAAGCATGTGGTTGCTTGTGCAGCTATCTGCAGAACATGGAGAGAGATGTGTAAAGAGATAGTCAAGAATCCAGAGTTTTGTGGAAAGATTACTTTTCCTGTTTCCCTGAAGCTGGTAATGATACAATTGTGTTACTATTCATTTATCCTTTTTCATTGGCTATATCAATTCTTCCATGTTGGATAATTATCCTACCACTTCTGTTTGGAATGTTGAAATGCGAGATATAAAGAATATCATATAATTATCTTTTATTTCTATGCTAATAAACTCATGTTGTTCCTCTTCTATGTACAGCCTGGGCCACGAGATGGAACTATTCAGTGTTTCATTAAGAGGGATAAATCTACCCAAACCTACTACCTGTACCTCTGTCTTAGCTCAGGTAAGTTCCTTTGTACTTCTCATATGATTTATGTTGTATGGACTATTGACTTTCATAAACTAAGACTCGTATATGTATTTCGGAGTAGTTAAAACTCATGGTGTTATGTAGAAAGAACGCAATATATCTGTGCAAGTTATGCTTGTGTAACATAGCAAATTAACAACAAGGCTTTTTTTCATAGTCTTCACATAGGTATTGAAATTGAAGGTATCACAGTTATCATTCAACATGAATATGCTTGATTAAATTGTTTTCTTATTAGATTCCAAAACTTGTTTTCTCTTTGTCTATCTGCCACAAGCATGCATAGACAGGCTTGTGTGCAGATTCATTCAACAACCTTGATATTTCATCTTAATTTCTTACCCATTGTTCAGTATGGCCTTTTTTTTTACTAATGTGTTGTTGAGAAGTAGAATTCAGCAGCCTATACAACTTGGTATTAAAATACTGCCTACATTTGGTATCAACTACTTGCCTTGAGGATCTGGAAAAAAAACTACTTGCCTTGAGAACGGCATTAATTATAATTTTTAAACCACACATGAATGAAAGTGTCCCCTGTCTTAATTGGATATTTTTTCGTTGTTATGCAAAAGTATGTTTCATCGTGACCTAAACATGTATCTTTAAGATCATTTGCATTGGAACCATTTCAAAAGTATGAAGTGAGTACATCTGTATTTACACAAGCTAGGCTTATTCTGCAGTAATTCAGGCTAATGTATACGTGCACCATACCAGTAATTAGTGATGCTGTGAGTTGCCTCCTTTGTACACTTGGAAAGCTTACTGATCTGCTAGTGTTTTCTGTTCTCCCAACTCATCCATCTTAGAAGTGCACCTTGCCTTCTTTGTTGTGTGACCTCTGCATCATATCATGGAGTGCTTCTGTGCTTGGTTACTCTTGATTGGAATTGAATTGTATTTTGTTTGTGTCCACGTGGGTGTGTATCTTTCACATTTATGGTCTCCTAATTTTGTAGAAAAAGAAATGCAAAGTATGTTTTTCTTGCTGGTCTACTTGTTTTATTTTTTATTACCAGTATTACTATTTTGACATGTTATAAATTTTCTTTTCTACAGCTGTGCTTGTGGAAAATGGTAAATTCCTTCTATCAGCAAAAAGAAACTGCCGTGCAACATGTACAGAATATACAATATCCATGAATGCTGGCAATATATCTAGGTCTACCAGCACATATATTGGAAAATTGAGGTACTAACTTGAAGAAACTATAACCTTATTTCAAAACTTACAGCATTTTATTCTGACATATGTTGCTACTTGCTAATATGTTTGCCATTTTGAATTTTAGGTCAAATTTCCTTGGCACGAAGTTTGTAATATATGACACCCAGCCTCCGTACAATGCAACTAATGTTTCAGAGTCAGGGAAAACAAGCCGAAGATTCTACTCAAAGAAGGGGTCGACGAAGTCTCCTTGCAGCATGTACAGCATAGCACAGGTCTCATATGAGCTGAACGTATTGGGAACTCGGGGTCCTAGGCGGATGCACTGTGTAATGCACTCCATTCCTGTCTCATCCCTTGAAGCTGGTGGCAGTGTCCCTTGCCAGCCGGATAGCATCCTTGCCCACTCCCTCGACAAATCCTTCAGCAGCGTCTCCTTCTCGAAGTCGTCTACTATGAACCATTCCATGCATTTCAGCAGTGCCCGGTTCTCCGACATCTCAATAGGAGGTGGCCCAGGGAGTGGGGGGCAGGCATTGAGCGATGATGATGAGTGCAAGGACAAGCCTTTGATTCTCCGCAACAAGTCTCCAAGATGGCATGAGCAGCTACAGTGCTGGTGCCTCAACTTCCGGGGCCGGGTGACCGTTGCTTCCGTCAAGAACTTCCAGCTCATTGCTGCCACGCAGCCTGCTGCAGGAGCCACAACTCCATCACAGCCAGCCCCACCACCTCCACCGGAGCACGACAAGGTCATACTGCAGTTCGGGAAGGTCGCGAAGGACATGTTCACCATGGACTACCGCTACCCACTCTCGACCTTCCAGGCGTTTGCCATCTGCCTGAGCAGCTTCGACACCAAGTTGGCTTGCGAATAGAAATGCCGGGCTGCAAGCATCATGGATGCTGCTTATTTGAGACACCGATTGTCGCACATGCTCCTCCAAGAAGCTGACCGTCCCCAAGTTTAGCCGGGGACTCCATTCTGTTGTGGCGTTATTAACTAAGAAATACCCCAGAAACGAAAGGAATGTTTTAGCAGCTTCCTTCTGACTCGTAGCTGCTGCTTTGTTGTTGCACGTACTGTATCCCCGTCTCTTTTGTTCTGTAGCTTGCCCTGGAACAACTATTTTTTAGCAAACTTCGCTGGATTGTTCGCCGGTGATGTATTAGCTGAGAGTTACAGTTTCATTGGATTCAAGTTTAAGATAATCTCAGTGGAGGTGGAAAAATGTCGCTTGAATATATATTGGGCGTCTGTGTCGTGATGTCGCAATCAGAGATCAGATTTTGTTTGCTTCTAAGTGAGGTCTTAAGTAGGCTTTTGCAAAGAGTAAAGTATGTATAGATAATTGCACGAGACACGCACTAAATTACTAGGCATGAAAGCCTGCATCAACATCCAAAGAAAGATTCGAAAGTGACCGCGCATTTTAGATACAGAGCTTCCTTCTAGAGTTTGTTGAGCCGGAAGGGACAGGATGCAACATCTGTTAGTAAATGCAAAAAAGGCAAAATAATGTATGGAATGATCCAGAATACATTTACAAACTAGCTCAATAGTACCCTGAATCAAGGTAAAACTTTCGGCTGTTGGGCGGCAATTTTTGTGGTTTTAATCAGGGTTCAAGAAACCGGAGCAGGCAAATTCCCAGCCCCCTGTTTGACGGAAACCATGGAACCTACCATGAGCCTGTTCGGATAATCCAGATCTACCGCAGTTGTTCGTATGACTGTAACTTAAGAAGTCCACTGCTGACCGTCAGATGTAAATCCAAGCGTCTATGTTCTTTCTAATACTATCTATATATTATTTATCACTATAGTAATAGTACTGTTACAGAAAATCTAAACCGTTTATCGAGAAAATGGACGGACAAAACAGCGACGGCAGACGGTCTCCTGCTCCCTCTTTGGATGAGGGCGGTTTGGCTCTACTAAGGATTCGTTTTCGATCGAGGGAACTAGACTGAGCCATCACTCCGATCTTATTCTGATGCCATATCCCATCAACTTTGCAAGCATAAAAATTTCCTGCTGCGCAAGAAACCGGCCGGTGTATAGGGACCACAACCATCGACCAATTGCAGCCATGCTTCACTGTACAGTCAACTGGAGAGCGAAGATGTCATTTTGATCACTGAGAGTGAGGCATCCACTTGAAAGGAAAATGGGGTCAGATGTTCCATAGTCCATGCATTCATCTTGAATTCTTGATTCCCAAGCAAATGACCGATCGATGATGTGCCTGTCAGTGTCAGGTAACAGTCCGGTAGCCCTGCTGGTCTGATTTACTCTTGTGTCCGTATATCATGCAATACCCCTAATAAATACCGGGTCACTCTTTGATTCTCATTCGCTGCTGACCTGTCCGGCCCCGTGATCCGGACCCACTTGTAGAAATTCACAGGTAGGCCCGTTTGGCTAAATTTTATGGAGGTCTTATCAACTAACTTATTATAATGTGTATTTTTTAATAATTTTATCTATAAATATAAGACGTATTTTATATTTTATTATAAAAAATTGGTGTGGTATTTCCTTTATACAAATAATAAATACATCAGGTTTACTCGATATTTCCTACATACATGCATTGAATATAGTGACTAGAGATAATAATTAGGGATAATTTAATCATTTTCAATATCTCTTTGCTCTATATGACGAGAAAAAAATACGTCCTATAAACTTATACGGAGGAAATAAATCTCAAAAAAACACACACAAAAAAAAAACTTCATCCAAACACCCCTTAAAAGTACAGTAAATTCTTAGTTGGGTTCACCAGAATGCCTCCCTGGATAGAGATCGAGCCACCACCTTCAGCATCGCCTAAATCGATCGTCGCTCTGCGGCACATCATCAGTCGAAACGCAAAACCTCGCCTTCACTAGAGCTAGATCGAGAACCAAGAAGACGTCGGCTACACGATCGAATCCATCGTGAGCACATAATCACAAAGTAAGTAGATCAGACGGACCAAATTTCGCGGTGAGAATTTCCGTCGATCGATGAATAGCCAATCCATACTATATATTATAGTTACTAAGTAGGTAGGTAGCAACCAAATTGACAAAATAACCAAAAGAAAAGAAAAGGTTCTATGGGTCCCGGCGTGAACGGTGATGTACATTCTGGTTCAGCACAAACAAGTTAGGTTTGCATGCATGGCACAAGTGCGTCTCCATCGTCTCAAAAACAAACAGAACAAAAATGAAAAGTTTGTCTCCCTGACAACCGAAAGTTGGATGATTTTCTCGATTATAAGGAAGACGTATATACATACGCACCATCTTATTCGTACAGCACATGCCAGATAACTTCGTGCAATAGTAGTTCTGTTAGGCTATAAGTAGTATGCTGAGATTTGATGCGCCGTGCCACAATCGGTAAAACATTCGCTACTGGCACCCTTGATTTTGATAAAAGTGATGCTAATTTTTTTTGCAGATTTTCATGCTTTCTGAGCTTAGTTAGTCGACTGCACAAGCGATGAAACACTACCTTTTCTGGCAGCTCACAGCCTCACACAATCGCATTCATAAAATGGCCGCTCGTACTCCGAAGTGATCCATTTTGTAGCGTCAAATCTTCATTATTTTAATAAATATAGACTTTTTTTCGTTTGAAATTGTGAAAATGGCTCCCTTGATAAGCACGGAAGGGGCGACAGGTGACATGTATCATATACCACACCGCTCTAAAGGTTGGTGGCGCCGCTGCAGATTGGGCAAGCATGGGAATGCAGAAAGAGGCAGACTACCGCGGTAGAGCAGTGCCGCAGGAGCAATATCCTATCGAGCGCGTCGAGCTCAATACCTCCTTCCAAGTTACAGGAGCTCGGTAGCGACGTGAATCTGCCTGCCGCCTGCTGTGGTTGGCCGCACTATTGCACTGTCGCCTACTTTCTGAGCAAACAGACCGTACCAGATGACACGCGTCATCTATTGGGCCTTCCGCGTTCAATATGAGATAAAAATAAAATTCTCCTCACATAGGGCTATTTTTTTTTAAAAAAAAAAAGTTTACAAGAGCAAAAAAAAACGAAAATCTCTCCAATCCGACCAGGTCCGGTCCGTAGGACGACTCGGGCTCGGTCGTTCAACATGGCGTGCCTGGCCGGCGACCGTTTCCCTACTGCCACCATGGCCCCACCTGCCCCTCCTCCGCGGTGGGCCCCACGGGGTCGAGCCCGGGATAGGTACTTCGTACCGGTGGCCGCGTGGCTCGTGACCGGCCGGGCGCGTGCACGAGGATGTTCCCAAACTGCCCCGGGTCGGTCCCCGGCGCACGCCTGGCGCGGAGGGGCAGCTCGGGGAAGTGCGCCGCGGCGGAGGTGGAAACATTCCGCACGCGTGCGCGGCCACGCGGCTCGGGCCCACGTCTCAGCGGCTCCCCGGCGCATCCCGCGTCGGCCGCGTTCTGCACTTTCTGCTCTGCTCATCTCGACTCGGTTTGTTTTACTTTCTAATCACCATCGCCATATGCGAGGCCGGCTGACTGACTACCTACCACTGGAATTGGATTCTTCCGTGATTGATTAAATTAAATTATATCAGTATGTCTTCCTGGCTTCTATTGCAGAGGGTGTTCTTTTGCTAATCAGGCCTCGTTGGCTGATGGTTTTGCGCCTCCATCCTTCGTCAGTGATGTGACCCTGTCCATGATGAACATGAAGCATGGCCAATTATTGTTCTTGTACATCACGTCAGCGTGCCATGATAATTGTGGTTACATTGTAAGTAGATCGTCTCATATAGTCAGCCAATTACTCGTACTTTAAAAATAACTTGGGAGCAATTACTGACCCTTTAAGGATAAGGACCTCCTATCAAAAACAAAAAAGGGCTACACAAAAACCCAAACATTCCAAATCCAAAAGAATATTTGCACACCCACAAAATAAAAGGCAATAAAACACGGTTAAACTAATCAACAGTCAAGATTAGCCCAGACCCTACTAACCCAAAGAATCAATAAACTAATCACCTCCCTAATCACAATCCCATACATATATACACCCATCACCACCACCACCTCCCCCTCCACACCTCTCTCCGTCGCATCCTCACAAAACGTCGCCTGCTCCGGTGGAAACCCCGGCGATCTCGCCGCCGACCATGCCGGCGACGGACTACCAGGGCTCATCGTCCCATTCCCATCCATCCCCGTTCTCATCCTTCGGCCGCTCGCTCCTGTCCCTCCGCCGGGATAATCCGGCTGCCGCGGCCCCGGTCATGCCGTCCGGCGAGGAGGCTGACCTCGAGGCGTTCCAGCGCCACGTGGCCACGCACCTTGCGGACTTACGAGAGGGGGAGGAGTTCCTCTCCATCGCGTGGATCCGGCGGCTCCTCGAGGCGTTCCTCCTGTGCCAGGAGGAGTTCCGGGTGGTGGTGGCCCAGGCGCGCTGCCGCGGGGCGCTCCCGGCGCCGGCGGGGAGGTTGGTCGGGGAGTTCCACGAGCGCGGGGTGAAGGCCCTCGACGTCTGCAACGCCGCCCGCGATGGCGTCGACCAGGTGCGCCGCTGGGAGCGCCTCGCCGGCATCGCAGCATCCGTGCTGCTCGCGCCCGGGGAGATCCACGAGGGCCAGCTCCGCCGCGCGCGGAAGGCGCTCTCGGACCTCTCGATCCTCCTCATTGACGACGCGGCGGCGACCGGGGGAGCAGGCAGCGTCGCCTCCCACCGCAACCGTTCCTTCGGCTGCGCGCGCGCTTCCCCCTCCCGCGCCGCGGCTCTCAGTTCCTCGTCCTCGTCCTCCTCCCACTTCCGCTCGCTCTCGTGGAGCGTGTCCCGAACTTGGTCGGCGGCGCGGCAGCTGCAGGCCATTGGGTCCGGCCTGGCCGCACCGCGCGCGCACGAGGCGGGCCTCGCGGCGCCGTTGTACGCCATGGTCTGCGTGCTACACCTCGCCGCGTGGGCGCTCGTCGCCGCTGTCCCGTTCCCGGACCGCGGCGGTGCGCTCCAGGCCCACCACCTCCCCGCAGCACCGCCGCGCGGGGCATTCCCATGGGCGCCGCCCCTCGTCGCGCTCCAAGAGCGCCTCACCGAGGAGGGAAGGCGCAAGGACAGACGCAATTCTTGCGGCCTGCTCAAGGAAATCCACGCGCTAGAGAAGTGCACGCACAGGCTCGCCGAGGCAATCGACGCGGCCCCCATCCCGCTTTCCGGAGATAGGGAGGCCGAGCTACGGAAGGCTGCAGCCGAGCTTGCCGCCGTGTGTGCTGCCATGAAGGACGGGCTCGAGCCGCTGGAAAGGCAGATCCGGGAGGTCTTCCACTGCATTGTGCGCAGCCGCATGGAGGGCCTCGACTCGCCCATGCTCAACGCCGATTAAACCACCATGAATTCGCCTTCAATTGTGCAATGCGGTGGTAATAGGTAGCTCTCCTGTCATTGGTTTTTGCTCACTTGTCATCAGGTTGTAGCAAGTATAAAATGTGTGTCGTTCTGTAAAGGGGAAAGGAAAGGAGCCATCTTTGTGTAAAGATGATTCCTTCTTCCCATGTTTTGATGCTGCATTTCATGTATATCATCGCATTTTTGTTAGTCGTGTACTTGTGTGAGGCTAATTCTTGAGTAACTTATGTTTGGAAATTTTGTGAGGTAACTTTGGAAATGTGACTTTTGATCGAGAATGTTAACAGAAAAGTGAAAAAAGAGAGAAAAAATACTCCTGTAATTTTAATTTAACTTTATGGCATTCTTGACTCTCATGTTCAATCTTTCATGTTCTGATATTTGGATCAATTTTGTTCTATAGGTTAGCTTAAGGCATTGTCCATGGTACTATGTGTGCAGAGAAATGCTCAAATGCGGCAATAGTTGTTGCAAAAATGTTGTAATTTGTGTCAATATAGGCTTTTCAGTTTTCTATATGGGGTTTGTGGAGTGCATAACTGGGTCGTCTGTTCAATTTGGCAACAGCTCTGTGAATTTTGGACAGTTGATTGCTTATACGCATGATGAACTGATTGGTCTGTGTGCAATTGAAGGCTCTACTTATCAGGAGCAAAAATACTATCTGAAGAATAAGATCACCATGGTCCACGTATAGTTTTCACAATGAATAAATTGGTCTGTATAGAGTAACAAATTATAAAGCACAAGCACTCGAGTTAATTTTGAACCAAGAAGGCAAGAACAATGAAACAGCGTAGGATCAAGATTCAAGTCATGTGCTCTTCTTTTTCTCTACTACATACACTTCTATTGCCAGATTTCAACCAAGATCAGGCCAAAAGTGAAGTAGTGCTACAAAGTTACTTCATTAGGTTTGCCTATTATTGTACTGTTGAAAAACTAGTTGCAGCATGTTATCCTGAGGTTATATGTTAATAACCTGATGCAGTACTTGGTCCATGTTGGTTGTATAGTTCAGCTGTTTGGTTAGCTGTACATCTGTACATTGCCTCTACTTTGATAGATGTACTTACTCCTAATATTTCAGCCTTTTGACATATTTAAGGTTCTACATGTCACTGACACCAAACAAAGCACAGGCGAGAACATTGCTTCTTGTTTTTGAACAGATATGCTACAACTGAAAGTCTGAAAGCGTTTGCTAATCTTCTCCATGGTTTGGCTTTTTGGTGAACAATGGAAGAAATCTCAGCTTTCTACCTACAACATTCCACTAGTTTTAGCAGACGAGACAACAATGTGCAGAAGAAGCACCAACGTGAGAAGAAAAGATGTAATAATCCCATTGTGGTGGTGTTCTTCAACTTTTCATCAGTCATCACCATGCCTTTGTGTGTTGCGAACATGCAGTGTGAGCTTCCATTATCATTAGAATTTAGAAGCAGCACTGTCCTGTGTCTCTGTAACCTCTAACCATTTTCTTTTCTTTTAGTAACAACATTATTATGGCTTGCTTGTTGTTGGTTCACCTGCCACATGTGCTATGCCTCCTTTTCATGAGAACTTGTTCACAAGACGAGGGAGAAAGAGAGCAGTTTCTGTTTTGCCGTGAACATATCAGGTGGAAATGTCAATATGAGCCATTGGATTGTCCATGTTCTTGATTTTTTGGGGAATTTTTCATGCAATTTTTGTCGATGGCAAAAGGGTCTATTTATTGAGGAATTTATTCATGCAATTTTTGCTGATGTTCTTGAAGATGAAAATGCAACTCCTTGCAATTTTTTGTTGATGAAATCACAAAAATGCAACTTGAGGATGAAATCTGGATGCAAATTCTTGAAGATAAAATCGGAATGGATTTTTTCTTGCATTCTTCTTGAAGATGAAATCCGAATGCATTTTCTTCAACATAAAAATGTCCCATGTATCCGAAAATTCAACTTCTTGTGTTGTTGATGAAATCCCGAAAATGTAACTCCTTGCAACAAACATTTTGTTGAAGATGAGCATGTTGATTGGGGAAAGGACTTGAGGAGGATGAAAGGAGGACGGGAGAGGAAAGGTGATGAGGATTAGGGTTTTATTTGCAAAATGTACCTTACGGTTGCTGGTGTTTTTTTTTTTTTGAAAAATGCGCATTTTAGAGGTGGGATTGCATCCGGGACGTTGGTACATGACCCAACGGCATACAATCACAATTTTCAGAAACATGTTTTGCCTGTCAATCATGATCATTCATCATTAGTACAGGGCACAGGCATTGTGGATGATGTGGGGCTGCTGTGAGCTGTATCAACGGGGTTTTCTTTTCGTGGATTCAGTAGCAGAACTAAAAAATTTTGGACAGAGGTATACATTTTATAAACGTAACTCTATAGTTTTATACAATGATTTCATAATATTATAAATCCAACACATGTATTCGAAATTTGCTAAAAATATAATAGAAATAGTTCGAAGATCCTACAAATGTCAAACCATCAAAATCAGAATCAATTTAACCAACAAAATTAGTCTATTAAAAAGATAATCTCATGTCAAATCTTTGGATATACCCGACGCCCCACCTAGATTCACCTATGCATGGATTGCATTTGCTTTGGCTTGTCTTGACGATGGGTTGTTCTTGTTCCTTGTGCAGTGGTCACCATGGATATTGTCGGCTCACCTGCTCATTGGTCCCGTTCGCGCATTGTTGGGTGTCACCGTCGCGTCATGCTCGCGTCACCGGCCTGTAGGAGGCGTCTGGCAGAGTGGACAATATGGGATTCATGCGGTATGGAACTTACTTTGGATGATTTCAAGTGGGTAATTTTTTTATTGACATGCATTCCCCCTTTAGAAATTGAAACCATGCAGAAATGGTACTCCCTCCGTTTCTCTACCAGGCTTTTGGCATAGCTTTTGGACTAATTTTTTCATACAAGAAGCCATAAGCAGTGCCAAGTAGTCGGTTTCTAGTTCAGTGTTTCTACCTAAGCCCAAATCTATTTACGAAGAGAAGCAAAAGCTAACCTCAAGCAACTTTTCAGAGCAGCCAGTCAGAAGCTGATTTTTACATAAGCCTAAGCAATGCCAAACGGGGCCTATTTTGACCGGATATGGAGGTTACAAAATCAAGAGAACCGTGCAGGCAAATGACCATGGTACCCCTAGTGCCAATTTTTTGAGGATATGAGGGGGTGAATATTGGGCATACAAGAGAGCGGATAGTCAGTGTGAATGTTTACCTTGAGAGAGAATGCGATTTAACTCGCATACATGTCCCTTTTTTTTGAGACCGAGGAGGCTGCATGGATTTTACAAGCTTAGGTCGAGCTTTCTTACAAGAAAATAGGCCGGCCGGGGTAGTAAGGAGCTTTAGGCCCTGTTTGGTAGAGCTCCAGATTCTGGCTCCACGTCAGATCTGAATCTTGTAGGCTAAAATAAATAGAATTAAGTTTATATTTTTAGTCTAAAATTAAATAATATGACCTACCTAAACACTCTTAATATACCCACAGATCCAGCTTCACGGATATGTGGAGCTACAAATACCCAACTTCACCAGATCCATAAATCTAGTGGAGCTGGAGCCGTACCAAACAAGGCCTTAATTTCCTTATCAGAGACCTGAACTTGGCCTGGCCAGGCCAGGAGCTCGACTTTTGATGGGCCCAACGTGGCCGAAAAAGGAAAGAAGAAAAAAACCTCTCCCTCTTAGCCTGATCAATGGCTGAGAGGTGCTATCATGTTTTTCTTTTTGACAATTGCATAAATATTAAAGTATGAATGAATGGTAGATGACGATTATTTACCCCTTCGTTTACTTCAAGATTTGTACAACTTATATCTATACCCCTTTATAATGCACTTAAGCATTCTTTTCTACGTCCACCCCAAATAATGCACCCCACTAGAGATGGCCCAACCTTCATGCACCCAGCGAAACGTCTCCAGAAACTTGCCTCCATCAAAATTAACCTCTCAGATCTTTCCTCAGCTTTACTCACCCACATCCGATGTCCATTGTTTAATGTGTCTAACTCATCCTGTGGCCCAATGATCTCCCCACCTCCAAAGATCATCTCAAGGAAAAGGAAACAAATATCCTAGAATTAAGGAAAAGGAAACAAACATTTTAGAAAAGGAAAAGATCATATATTACGTGCTGGGGAAAGGAAACCGGAAAACATTGAAGCACTGCTCTCAATGGCTCACTTCCCTATAGCTCAAATCCGCTTCTTTCTATTCCCTCCCTTGTTTCTAAGGAAAATATAATGCCTCTAGTTAGTAAGGATAAAGATACAGATAAATATTTGTATCTTTTTTTAGATCAAGAGGACATCAAACCAGTTTCTTTTGATGAAACTGGAAAGCAGTCTGATACAACGTCATACGTAGCTCATATAAAAAACTTCTCAAAAGCTAAGCATCTTCCAGCACAGCTAAAACACTAAGCAAGAAATTAACCAGAATATATCTTGTTCTCAGCTAAAGCATTGAAGTAGACCGAAAGCGCCTGCAGCATTGAAGTAGAAATATACGGGCCAAAGGAAAGCTCCACCCATTGATCTTATTACACAGTCAGAACCACCTGAGAGCCCTATGGAAGCTGATTTGGTAACTGCTGCTGGAACTATCTCCTTGTGGGCACAAGGTACTATTAGCAAAAAGGGGCTATTTGAAAGGATTTGTATTCTATGGAATGGCCCTGAGCCCATCAAGCCTGAGGTTTATCCATCTGATGATGCAATCTGTCCTGAAAGGTCCAATGATTTACCAACTCAGGAAGGGCATAATACTGACCAACATAACAGACTTTTGAAAAGGATCTTGAAGAATTTTCCCAGAACCGACAATCCAGATGGAAAGGATCTTGATAGCACCTCAGCAATTAGCACTAGTTTATCGAATATCCCTTCTAGTGACCGTTCTGACAAATTAAATGTCAAGGAGGATTTAGCAAATACAGAGGACTATTCTAACAAGATAGTTGACATGAGCAAAGCTGAACAGACAGTTTTGGGTAAAACAGCCAAGGCGTGTTTAGCTGGGTAGCAAGGTGGTGGTCATCTGGAAAATCAGATAGAGGACAATAGAAATTCTACAGATATCGTTGATGGAACAAGGAAAGACTCATATAAAGAATCTGCATTTCTTAAGACAGCTGCCAGTGCAAGTCGACAGCGAGTAGGAATTGAACTGTTCCAAAATCTTATTTCTGGGATGCACTAGAGCAATATTTTTGAACCCTTCATGGATCAGACCTTATTTCAAAAGCAAAGACAAGGTAAATCCTTTTCTTTCTGCTTCTCAGTTTCCTTCTTATGTCCACACAACATAAATGTTGGTGACTTTGGCCTCAAATTCTATAATTAGCAAATTACGACGTGTCAGTCTCACTGATAATATAACCTGGAGTAACAAAAGTTCTTGGGCCAAGAACCAGTTGTAGATCTGTAACTAGGGTTGGAAATATACGCAATATTTTTATTCTAGATTTTATTTTGAGGCAAATATAACAAAAGACTAGAGATGCATAAAACAACAGGCAACATATTGTACTTCAGAATATTCTTAAGTATTGTAAATTAATAGAGTTGATTGATCACACGAACGGCTTACAATTGGGCTTGATGAAGAACAGGAAGCAGCGCAGTTGCGGAAGTAGTTGACGTTGAGGAAGAAGCAAAGCGGTCACGCTGATGCGCTGCAAAAATCTTATTGCTTATACGCATACAGGTGATCTCTACGGCAACAGCTCGAAGATACCGCTTACCCTCCTTCATGGTGCATGCCGAAGAGGAAGGTCGGCGAGGTTCAGCCGCTCAACACAATAGTACATCAATCCATAGAGGAGGTAGAATGGAGGAGGAATTCGGTATCTTTGGCCTACACGTCTCCAGGGGTTTATATACACGCGCGTCAGTAATTGACAACATTATGTTAGTTGAATGTGGCAGTTACTAGTAACTGACTGCATGATGTCAATTAGCTCATTAGAAACTGACGGCGTTATGACACTTAAACTGAATTCAAACAGATGTTTAAATCGCATTTAAACAGTATGAATAGAGAGATAATTGCAAGATTTTGCTGACGGCGTTATGACACTTAAACTGAATTCAAACAGATGTTTAAATCATATTTAAATAGTATGAATAGAGAGATAATTGCAAGATTCAACAAAATGAAAGGCAAATTCAAAGTGCTAGGAGACTCTACGATGCAGACAAGTCATGCGAAAATACGCGAATGTGTGCGCGTGTATTTAGCCAATGTTCACCCTATGACATCCTGATACCATGTGTCATATTATTAAGTAGTGGCAAGGACTCCACCTTATAAGTTGTCTTTTTACTACTTGACTAGCAATATGGTACTAAATCATACATGCTTTGGAATTAAGAAAATGGGTCTCCCATAGGTCAATTTCTAACAACAGGCATGAAAGAACAGTAGCTTGATGTCCGGGAAACTACAAGTCCACTGTTTTGCTCGTAAGCTGGTCTTGTAGTATGTTAACGGCAAGCTACAGTTATGCAATGTTGTGGAAAATATTGGAAAACTTTGTCTTGCACTCATGACAATGAGGAGCGGAAGACTAGAAATAAGGCGCACAGTAAATTGGTAGCATCATGCTCATTGTGAGCAGAGAGGGCCAAACGTGCCGCCCGGCACGGCACGACCCGATTAAAAAACGGCACAGCCCGTTTAGGCACGATCCATTTCGGCCTGGCTACTAGACGGGCCGTGTCGTGCCGGCCCACGTGCCAGGGAGGCGACCCAAGCACGGTCCGCAAGGCTAACGGGCCGTGCCTTGCCGACATGGGTCCAACGGGCCTAAACGGGCCGGGTTGGCCCGTTAACCCGCTAGCACCAGAAAAATTAAAAAAAATAAAAAATAGAAAAATAAAAAAGTATGGAAAAAATAGAGAAAAAGTATGAAAAAATTCAGAAAAATAGGAGAAATTTAGAATAATTAGGAAAACTCGCAGGATGTAGATTTTTTTAAAATATATATATAAATTAAGAAAAAACTAAAATATGAGATAAATTCTAAAATGAGACAAATAATTTGAATTAAATAATGAGCTTTATTGATGTTTGGCTGCCTCATTAAAAACTTTGCCAAGTAAAAGCTCAACACGAGAAAACCTTGGCAAAGAAAAAGAGTACTGACCTATACCTCATCGATCTGGGAAAAAGTGAAGATTACAATTATTCTTCCTCATTATCTAGATAAAGATTTTGAACGTCTCCGCCAAATTTCGGCATTTTCTGCGGTATGTTGAGCTCGTTGATCGACTTGTTCCCAATCTTTCACACCGAGAAGTATTTCCACCATCTCACTTGTCGATTGTTCTTCTCTCCTCGATTATTCTTAGGATAGACCAAAGCGGACTCGAAGAAACCATGGAGACAGGAACTGTTAACACATCCCGTGCTAATATGGAAAGCACCGGATATGTTATCTTGTGCTCGTGCCACCACTGCAAAATGCTGAAGTTCTCCTCTTGCTGCTCTTGGTAGTTGATAGTGTCGCTATTGAGATAGGCAGCTAGCTCCCCACTACTTGATGTGTCCGCCCTTGTCGTTGATGTAGTCGAACTCCTTTAGGAAGAGCCACCTGAACCCCATATCTTTCCCCACGCGGTTTTCTTCTTACCTGTTGTGGGTGCTGGTGGAGGTCGTTGCATGTGAACTCCAGCAAACTTCCGATCATACTTATCATAAACTTGAGATAAGTTAGCACGGACATTTAAAAAATAACTAGAATAATCAATACCTACCGCATCACTTAGAACTGAGAGAACATTAGAGAATTATCGAACTTTAGCTCTAGGATCTAAAATAAATGCAAATGCATATAATATAGGAATTTCTTGCTAATATTTCAAAATTTTAATTTTCATAGCATAAACAACTTCACGAAAGATATTATCATTTTCGTGGCTCTTTAAGTGGGTGGCAATTTCTAAAATATGATGTACAATTAAAGGAGAGGTTATGTAATAAACTCCAGATAAAGCAACAGTAGATTCAAAAAAAAGTTCTAAAAATGACAGCAAGTATTTAGCAATATACCAATGTTGCTCTGTGAGTAGCGGTTGATCATCCTGTGTACGACAGTGCGTGTTAATAAAAACAGAAAATATGCTCTCGTATGGTATGAGATTCTTAAGCATCAAGTAAGTAAGTTCCATCTAACAGGCATATCCAAACCAAACTTACGCGGACGCACATTCATTGCAATACAATAAGTCTTAAATGCTGCTACTCGTTGATTAGAATAATTTAAGTAAGATATTGCAGTGCGAAAAGGTTCAAGATACTTATCTAACCTCTTCAAACCAGATTTAACTATAAGATTAATCATATGGCAAGTACAACGCTGATGTAATAAGAAAGATTCAGCATAGGAATTGAAAGCGGAGTAAGAATGTTCATGGCAGAAGTATTTGCAGAAGCATTATCTAATGTTATTGCAAAAATCTTATCACTAAGACAAAAACCTTCCACAACTTTTACAATACAATCAGCAATATTTTCACCAGTGTGTGCTACATCAATTAATTTGAATCATATAATTCTCTTTTCTAGTTGCCAATCATCATTTACATAATGAGCAACTACACTAAGGTAATCCTCTTTAGCTCTACCACTCCATATATCAGATGTTAAAGACACAGAAAAAGTACAGGTACTAAAACTTTCTTTTAGGTTATTGTGATAATTATTATAATATTTAATCAAATCTCTAATTGTTATCTGTCTAGGAACTGCAGAAAACCTAGGATTATAAGCGGTCCTAATATAGCTTTCAAACGCAGCTGACTCACCAAAGTTTAAAGGAAGATCTTGAAAAGCGATTAAACGACAAAGAGATTCACGAGCTACCTCAGGATTTAGTTCCAGTTACGTACTGTACCGTCGGGGTTGTATTGCAGCTGCATCTGTCTCAAAGCCATCCCAGCTTTTTTTCTACAGCTCTCAGCATGCCTCTTCAAGTGCCCTGTACCACCTGAAGATTTCGCAGTTAATTTATGCTTACAATATTTACAAACAACATAACTGCTCTGGACGTCATTTGATGTCTCAAAAATCTGCTCGAAATCTTCCCAGACTCCCGATGTACTGCGTCTTATTCTTTTCGCCCCGGTGCTTGCTGACGCAATAGCACTTGTAGAACCTGAGGATGGCACAACTCCTGCAGCTTCTTGGGCTTGATATGATGCAAGAAGCTCCTCGGGTGAAATACCGAAATCAGAAGCTGGGAACGACGAAAAATCCCCGGGCTCCATAAAGCAAACTACAAGAAATAATTACGCTATTAATACTAAAATATGATTTAAAATACTAACAAAACAAAAAAATAAATCACAATTATCACCTTGATTTCTTAACAGAAGCTAGAAGCCGAATTTCGGATTTTTGGCAAAACTATTTTGAATTTTGCCAAATTACCACCAAGAGCAAAAGAATTTCCACAAGAGAATGAGTAGAAGATAATGCAAGATTGTTGGTGTGGAAATGAGGGGGGGGGGGAAGCCACCTATTTATAGGAAAAAATTCGGGATTTTTTTGAATTTTTTCAGTTTTTTTTTGAAATTTTAAGCCTCTAACAACTATAAAACCGCTATTTTTCAAATTAAATGGGCTAAACGGGCCGTGCCGGACCCTTATCGTGTCGTGCAGGCCCGCCGTGCCGCTTCGCCGGACCAAGCACGACACGTGCGAGTGGGCCGTTCCGGCACGGCCCGTTTACGGCTAGGCCGTGCCGTGCTCGGGTCGGGCCTACAATGCCGTGCCTTGGGCAAGCCCGTTTGGCCGTCTCTAAATTTGTGAGTGGATTCTTTAGCACAAGAAACTGAGGCCATTCTTTAACTGATCTCCAACTTTTTAGAAGATTCATGTGAATCAGCTGCATTATCCTGGTTAGTAGTAATCAATAAGCTGCAACATGGTTGTCATATTTATAGCTACAATAAAAGATAAGTGTGATTTTCAGTGGGTGATCCATCATACTAGACAAGCAAATGACTTGCCTATAAGCAGGTTATTTTATAGCGGTAGCACTTAGCAGAAACAATTCCCCTGTGGCAACTGCCACACCAGGAGATAATCAAAATTTTAAGCACCAAGTTAATACCCAAGCACTGTACTGCTTGGTGATGATGCTGGGTTATCGTATACAAATTCAATTTATTATGTAATTAATCTCTTTTCCTTTGTAATGCCTGGTGATGAAATGCTGGGTTATCCATACTTTCCTCTTGTATGTTCATGATGTCATGATATATATTCTTCTTGTTGATGCTAATCTTATATGGACGATATTTCCTAAACTGGGTATGTATGTATACTTGTGAGACATATGCAGTCTCAAAACAAAACGTATTATATTCACCAAGTTGCAGTTCAATCATTTCATTTCATGCAATTCTCATCCTAAGGAGTAAGGTGGACAAGAACTCATCTGAAATGTAATGAGAAATCATTGCTTGGCCTTTCTTTAGAAAGTATTACTCACATACTTGCTTAATTTTGGCAGGGAGGAGATGGCGCATGGACTACAGAAGCAAGGCTGTTGGCCTCTCAAAGGCCTTGATGAGACTACCTCCATCAGTTAGTACACATGTTAGTCTCAGAAAAGAACTGGATTGAGGAACCTCCTTCAGAAACTTTTCCTTTCCTACTTACACTCCCTCAGAAAAGAGCATGTTCTCATTACATTCCAATAAATCCGTTGGGCTAAGTTCTGATCTTTTTATTAATGGAAGGCCATTGGAGAAGTGCAAATCTGTAAGCACAACTCCATCTACAAAGTCGTTCCAGATTTTACCTGCAAAACATGGAAATGGCCACGCCAGTTGCAAGGGCAATGAAAACCAAAGTATGGCGATGACTTTGTCTGGGAGTATCTTGGTCCTGTATCCGGCACTGGTAATCCTCATCAAGAAATTGACAAAGGAACGCGCTATCATCCTCCTACCCTTTCAGATGATGAAAATCATGCAGCAGGCAGACAAGCAGGAAGAGATGCAGCGCAGAATTCAGTCCCAAAAATGACTGCTTCGTGGAACACTAGCAAGGATGGTTGTTGTAGCAAGAAATATAATGATATTGACGGTCTAGTGGATTGCTCTCCAACCAGCGGAGGTTATCATGAAGATCTGATCCCAGGAAATGCACAAAAGCCTATTAGGGCCACAATATTTGTTTTGTGTCGGATTCAGACGAGGATGAAGAGAAGGACAAGTTAGTCATCAGTGTCTTGGGCGCTCTGCAGAAGGCAAAGAGCACAAGATTGCCTAGTTGAAATGATATATGCAGTGAGCAGCACCTCATGATCTAGCCTCTTTTCCCGCTTCCACGACCCTGCCATTCTGAGAGCTATCCTCTGATCTTCTCTATCATTTTGGCTTAGCTCTTGTGCAGTAGCTTGAGAATGTTCTTAATTACATTTTCCCCAGCTATCATCTTAAGAAGTGAATTGTCTTCAGTAGTTAGATTGACGAAAATCATCTTAGGGTGGAATACTCTATTTTTAAAGGGCCAGGTTTATGCTGGTGTAATGAAGCAGTACTGAACAGCTTTAATTAGCAAAATTTTGTTGAATAGTTCAGAGGTGTAAAAATAAATACAGGAAGCGAGTGATGTTCATCTAAATCTGCCACGGGTTATAACATGTGCTTAATAAGGGAACAGTGCAATGATTTTGAGAAGCTGATTGCACACTCAACTACTTGCCCCCATGCGTTCATGAATGCAGAGCGTAGATGTCATTTTTTTTGTTGGCATCCAATGGCCATTGACCAAGCATCAGTGCACCACTCGTAATGTCAAATCTGCAGTGATATTTTGGAAGCATAAATAATGTGGAGAATAGGTGCATTTATGTCAGTCTGTTCATGAATCTTTGTACTCTGATCTGAATACATATTCAGTTGATGTCCCAAATTTCGCACGGGAATGCGTCAGAGTTGAGGCTACGATTGTGTAATAGATGTTGAGAATGAATAATCTCGAGTAATTGGTGTCATGTTGCAATCCGTCTTGCATGTGTTGATATCTGATGGAATGATATCCTTTTTGCCGGAATATTGAGCTTGATAATTGATCGAACATGCGAATGCTAAACCCAGTGCTGTTTGTCGTCGACTTACTGAGCCAGCGGACAACAATCGGCTAGAACACAGGCCACAACATGGCCAAAATTACCGGTTTGATAATTTAATACATCCTGAGCTACATGGACGACGAGGTTAAATGTACAGTGTTTTTCATTTTTTACAGAGAGCGTGTACAGCGTGCAATTAGATCTTCCCCTTCACTCGGTGTGGAATATCTTCTGTCAAAGTACTATCTTATACTCTCTGCAAAACTTAAGCACTAACATTTATGTCTGCTGGAGGGTAAGGATTACACTGTTAGGATTTGTGCTGCTCCACACACTATTATCATTTGGGGTATTCTTCTGGATCAACATCTGCTCCCAAAGAGCTTCAAGCTTTAAGCATATCGTTATCCAGACAGCTCTGATCAGCATTCTAATCTCGGCTAGTCTCAGCTTTGGCTTTTCCCCCATCTCATCCTGGCAGGCTCCAACATCAGCTCATTTTTACCTCTTCCTCGCAACTCAGGAAAACTTGTCTCCAGCTGAGCGCATATACCTGTACGACAAATTAACAGTTCGCCTTCCAGGTGAGTTCATGAATTCACTGACGTCCAGACATTGAATTCATCCATTCTTAGCGCGAAAGAACTTGAGCTGGGTTTTCCACCTCCACCATATGCCTAAAAGTTTTACAATGCAGCACGAATGAACAATTAAATCTAGCTTAAAGACCATGCAGATTTATAGAAACATTCAGAAAGATGCATACCTTAGCAATATCTGCTGTATTAGTTGTGTTGTCTGTAGTCCTCAAGCAGATCTTCAGGATACCACGTTGCATGAAGACCACCGCTCCAATTGGTCTATTAAAAAAAAGAAGCATTCTTGGATTAAATTACTGAATCAACAGAAGTAAGCATAAATTCTGTGTTCATGTGCTTTGAAACTTGAATAGAGCTCATACCTTAATCCAGCAGCAGCACTCCACTTGCTCAACTCCAAACCAATTTCGTGGCTCAATTCTGAATTCCCATCTGCTCTGATTGCCTAAAATAGTATGAAACTAAAACATGTAATACAGCAAATGAGATTTATTAGCCAAACAATTTACAGTGGCAGATTCTGGAGCTGGGTCATACCCAAGCATGAAACCAAGTTTGCAGTAATACTTTTTTTACCAGAAAAAGGTTTTTTTTTCTAGTGTTAAGCTTTTTATCATTCTAGCATCGAGCTATTTTGCCGCAGGACCTGCCCTACAATATCGTTACTGCAGTAGAGTTTAACCACCAATTTCGGGATGGATTGGTGTGGTTCCTCTAGGCCTAGGACACCAGAATATCGAACCATGAACGAGGGTAAGGCATGAGAGAAATATTGGCTAGCAATTGTGAAGCCTCAATTTTTGACTGGATGGGACACCAAAGGCCTCTGTCCTCCCTTTCTATCTATCCAAGAGATGGAAGAGAGGAGCTTTTTTTTTTTTGGTTTTTTTCATCTTTTCATCAAAGAGTTGAACAATGAAGATGCAAGTGCCTGATCAATTTGATCAGGTGATGTAGGAACAAGTTTCAAATCGTTCGTTTGTTAGGATGCCTCAGCTGCATACATCACTGCACTTCCACTTGACACCTATTTAAACGGCTCGTCTCGCCGCTACCTTATCCTTTGCAGTAATACTTCAGGCACATGAGAATCCATGAACAAATGAGGTTAAGCATAAACACACATAACTTGCATCAAATGGCCCATTTGAACTGTGCAGTATGAGAAACTATGCTGTCCACCTGTCCCCCTTTGAACTTTAGATAGATGCTAAAATCAACTAAACAAGAAGGAAAGAATGAGCCACAGCATCCGATTTTTGAACAATAGATGCTTATGTCCAGTAGCTAGTAGCCTAGTACCATTAAAGTGAGAGCACTCCTGGATGCGCACTGCATGCTTTTGCTAAAGCAATCCAATCAGAAGGATTCAGCAAAGAAAAGAAAAGGTACTATGAAGCTATCAAAAGGTAGATCAAGCACAACTGATGAAGAGAAGTATAACAACGCAACAGCATCCTGTTCACTTACAAGGCATTCACCGTATGACCCTCTTCCGAGCTGAATCTTGAAAGGCTTCTGTATTAACTTCCCTGCAGCTTCTAGACGATCATGAGCAAATGACTTCCCCCTAGCGAGCAGATTGCTCACATCAAGTTGCAGTAGCTGTTCGGGGCACCAATAATGTAGTCGTTGACCATGTCAGGGTAAAGAAAATAAATAAGCATAATGGCGACGGATATACCTTTACCTGTTCAAAAATATGAGGATTTGTGATACAGTTTAGCTTTGCACGTTCATCCCTGAGAGCTGTATGAAATTCCTTGGTGTTGGGCAGCTGCCACTGTCGCAGATCTGCATCCTCTATGTATTCTAGAACATTTGAAACTCGCTCCTCATCTTCTTGATCCAACAGGTTCTCACACAAGTCCTGTATGAAAAGAGAACAGCCTCTTGTTCTTTTTCTCAAATGACACAAGACAATGAACTGAAACATAAATGATTTCTCTACTCACAGAATCGGATTTTGTCCCTGCAAGCTTATTGGAGAAATAATCAAATACAGCTCGAGCGCTGCTCTTCGTTGTGTCAATGTGAAGCTCAAGATTACTTGGGCACTGACCCAATTGGGAGATCCTTAGTAGTGTACTTTTCCGGTGATCAAATGCTACCACACTGCATCATTTGGCGTGCGATTATATTCCTCTACCAAATTGGTCACTTAAACAAGCTCTCACATGATAATATTTCTGATCATCAAAACTTTTTTTTTAGCCATGGATAAAAAGAAGGAAATTTCAGGGGCAGTGTGATGATAGGGCAAAATTCTAGGTACATAGTTATAAGGAACTTGTTTCTACATCATCAGTAATCCCTGGTATACATTATACCAGTATAACATTCCAAAGGTATATAAAGCAACTTGTGAATTATGTGGTTGAAAACTAAACATTCAAACTACATAAAGTGCCTTCATCATTGTGTATCAGTGTATGCTTAAAGATTGCAAGGTAATAGTAGATTTTGTTCCTTGCTTTTCTTCCTTCCATACAAAAGCCACTTCCTTTTTCATTTCACCAACAAGTCAAATCATCCTTTGAGCATTGTCGGTAAACATAAAACCTCAGCTGTTTCTTATTATCCCATCAACTACTCAAATCATCCATTCGCACAAAAGCTTATCTAGTTAACCATTTCTTCTGTAACTTGTTCTTCTACGGGAGAAGTGCACGCACCTGGGAATGAATCGAGAGAGCTCGAAAGCAAACTTCTTCGGCCCAATGAAATCCAAAATATAGCATGTCTGGAACCCGGCAGCCTCGAAGTCTCCCGCTCTACATGGTCGATCCATTCCAAGAACACGCACCGCCATGAAAGAAAAAAGCACATAGGTTAATTAACACAAGAAGCTAGGATGCAACCCAAGAAGCCAATAAAATGGGAAATGTGCGGCGAAAACCTGAAGGGCTCGATGGAGGAGAAGGGGAGGACGAGGAGGCGTCGGTGGAGGCGGCGGTGGAAGAGGTGCGCCGCGAGCGCGGCGTAGGCGCCGGCGAAGGTGGGGTAGTTGTAGAGCGC